>JANRGW010004653.1:0-13478 GCA_024733675.1 Psilopsiagon aymara | reverse complement strand
AGGTAGGCGATTAAAAAAACCCCATAAAACCCATAACCAAACCCTTGATGCATTACAGCAATTTCTAGCAATTTCTTTGCTTCATCAGTGGGGAATTATGAATCTGGGTATTTGCATGAAAATTTGGTATTACTAATCCTTTTTTAAAAAACTATTTCTTCTAGTCATTGTTTGATATTGGAGCTCTGAGAGGCTGAAAGCTTACAGGGATAAGGCAGGTGGGAAATGCTCTGAAAACAAAACAGATGACTGAATCCCAGCTTAACTTTCTGTCCTGGTATAGTCTCTGTATGACTAAAGGTTAGTCACTTGGGCTAGATTTTCAGAAGCATTAGGATGCTAAGCCCTCATTTGAATAAATAGATGCTTACTCCTTAATACCTTTAAATAGTTAATAATTTTAGCCTCTGAGTAAGGTTAGTTTCTTTTTGTTTGAATTTTCTTCTTGGAAAATTAAATATCTTCTCCACAGCGTGGAAAAATATAAGAGGTTTGGATGTATTACAGACACAGCTGAGGAAGATGGGTGGAAAATATAATTTTCATTTTTCTCTATTCCAGTTAAAGCTCCAGACTTCTACATGTACTGGGAACATTCTGGGTGGAAGCCTCTGAAGCTCACATGTTTTTCTATCATTTTGGCATTCTTGTGCTATTGTTTTGGCATCTGGCATTTACTTTGCTGGTAGATACTTTTACTCAGAATGCATCATGTAGCTACACACACCATCTGTGTTGCAACTTTATTTCAGACATGGTCTATTATTGAATCTTGAATTGTATGGCAGTCTGCAGTGATACTTCCCCTCTACACACACACCATTTTTTTTTTCTTTTACCAAGGCCTGGTAGTTCAGTATTTAGATAGGAAAATATCCTTCTGTTTTGGATAATCTTTCTATTCTTCTTCAGCTTTGGCCACTGTAGACTTCATTTTTTAAGTATAACCCTCTTATTCAAAGCTAAGGAAGGTTATTCAATCCTTCTTACCTCTAATTCCCTACCCATCCAGTTTTCCCTCACTTTTGAAACCTCCCATATGCAAAGTCATGGATATTTAAGAAAAAAACAAAAGCTTTCCCTGTTGACAGCTGTGACAAATGTTCATCCATTACTTTCAGCATAATTAAATTATTTTCTTAATTGTATCTAATTAATTTTTAAACTTTTTAAAGTTCAAATTAAGTCACTTGCAGTAAGAGGAGTTTCTCAGAGTTGCAAGAGAATGAAACAACTTTTCTTGTGTTTCATATTGAAACTAAAATGGAAAGTTCAGAAGTGTATACTTAAAAAAAGGTGAAGCCATAAGGAAAATACCCTTTGGCATTCAAACTTTACAGTCTACTACCACTTTTTAAATTTGTGCATAAATATATACTTTGAAGGAGCTACTGATAAGAGGAGCATAAATCATACTTAATAATTGAATGCAGCTTTCTTGCATCCAAAATTTAGGGTCACATCTGCCTACCTTGCTACATCTGGCAGGGTATAATAATTAGGTTCTCTCACAAAAATTAGATTAACAAAAAAAAAAAAAAAAGGTCTTTTCAGGCATTATTATTCCTTCAAGAAATTTCAGACCCTTTTTTTAATTGATATAAATAAAACCAGCTCTGCTGAAGCCAGCCGAACCCTGCTGATACATGCCTGCAGGGAATCTGTCGTTCCATTCGTGGGTCAGGTTTGACAAGAGTTGCATGAGCCACTGTTTTTTTTGCTTTGACAATCTCCAAAATAGTTGTTATATTTTTGTCTTTGTGGGAAGGTTTCTTCAGCCTATTTTGATTTCAAATCTTTTAACATAAAAAAGTAGCTAAATCAAAAAAAATAATTAAACCACATTTGTATACATAGATAATGAATTGTTTTACTAAAACAGCAGAACATTTTAGTTTTAGTCTAAAACATTTTGCTAAATTAGCACTGTCTATTTCTGTTTAAAGGCACAAGACTCCTTCTATGTATCATATATTTATACAGGGAGAGAGTGTATTATTTCAGCTCACAGAAAGGAAGCAGAATTTCTTCACTCTGAGTAAGTCAAATATTTAAAAAAGTGATTAATATACCTTATTATGGCCTTTTGCACATAGTTGCATTTCAACTTGAAAACAAAGTTAAATACAATATAGCTCCTGTTTCTTCCTTCTGCACCCTGTGGGACTTTATTGGATGACTTGATGCTCTTTGTAGAAAGCAGCTACAGTAGATTGAATCGGAGAAGATTTGCCTTCATTCATCTGTTTTTGAGAATCACACCCAGGACGGACGATGAGTCTATACTAGGGGAGGAGGTCAAGAAAAGTTTCTATTTGCTTTAGTTGAATCAAGGCCAGAAATATTTTTATACAGGTCTGTTTTGCCACGTCTAGCCCTATAATACTAGGATTGATCAGGGCAAAGAAGAAAACTCTTATGGGAACTGAATTTTCAGTGTTATCATATGGGAAGGAATGCCTTCTTGACCTAAGTTTATGTCCTAAAGAATGAAACCTGATAGAAGCTGTCAGTTTTATCTTAAGCTGCAGAGCTATAAGGATTATTTCAGCTAAGGATTTTAATATTGGTCTCTGCCTTCACACAAGAAACGACACTTATGTAAGGAGATAGCCAGAGCTTTAAGAATTAAAATGAACTTACACTGCAGACTCTGTAGGGTACAGATATGCTTTCTGTCTGGATTAACACAGACACTACTGAATTTTCCATTGATTGTTTAACTTTTGCCAAAAAGCAAGCAAAGGGTCAAAGGCCTGATCTGAATGCAGCAGTTCAGTTTGCTGCAGTCCCTGGTGAGAGACGGTAGTAGGGAGGGGACAGTTGTGGTTTATAAGTAAAAGTCCCTGTTCCTATTGGGAGGACTTGTTGCTCTTCATCTCCAACTGTGTGGTGGCTGTGCTTCTCCAAGGCTCAGGAGCAGGTACGGGAAGTGACAAGGCTGTGGCAATTTCCAGTTTGGACTTCCTCCTCTTGTGTGCTGCTGAAGATTGATCTCCAGGGATCCACAACAGATCCATGTCCTCTTTTAGTTGGTGGAAGGGGACAAGGGGGCAGACCAGGGTGGGTGTGAGTGGACCTGTAATTTGCGTCAGTTTTCTTCCCTCTATCAAATTGGAATAGACTGGTGAGGTTGTGACTAATTGGCGAGATAGCTGAACAGACAAGGCAGGCATCCAGGGTTTCTTTTTTCTGGGGCTGTTGGTAAAACAAAACCCCGAATCAATGAAGACAGAAACCTACAAGCTTCCTGGTCCTTCCTCTCAGTGCAATAAAATGTCTTTGTACCATTATACGCAGATGGTATCTGGATATGGATATAAAAGTGACAGAGGTCACATGAAAGAAGTCCCATCAGCTGCAGTCAGAGTACTGTCAGAGTACAATAAATTGTATTGTACTGTCAGAGTACAATAAATGTCACCCATAGACTTTTTCCCCACAGTGAATGAGAAGGATGAGGACGGGAGAAGCAGGGGTGTAATTTGTCTAAGAAATATTATTCCACTGTGGTCATTCAAGTCATCTCAGAACAATTCCTCCACTTTCCTCCCGTGATGATTATCCTGTAAAGGTGCACCCTTGTTTGATGTGTACTTGTGGAACTGAGGGTATCTCATTTGTGACAAAAGGTTCTAATGTCCTTGATGCAAAATGATTCAGATGGCAGAATGGAGAAAGAAGGAAGTCATGCCTTTTGAGGCTGCAAGGGGCATGGGGAGTAGTAGGTGACACACAGTCCCAAACAAAGTCAGGAAAATTGTTTTGTTGAGATGATTGCAGCAGAGTCCTTTTTCTTAACTGAATCTTGGGTGTTAAATCAGGAGGTGTGTATCACGCAGCTAGAGATCCTGGAAAGTATCCAAAAAGGTAGGTGTCAAGGAGGGACACAGGAACAATGTCAGATGAGAGGGTGAATCCTTCGGACCAGGTACATTTTCAGGATATGACCTGGCCAGGATTTTTTCTGTTTTGCTGATTCTTGAAAAGCATTTGTGGAGGAGTTCTGAAGAGACATCTCTTGGAAGAGAGAACCTTGTATTATGCTTCCTCTGCTCTAGAACTAAGGAAGGAGAGGGGCTTTTTTTTCCACAGGAAAAGCTGTGCAGCAAGGGGTTTGAAAAATCACTTGCTATTTGCCCATCTTAGGCAAGGTCTCTGGGAAAGGAAGGCCACATGCTATGTTGTTGGGAGAGACTAAATCTAGGAGACAACAAAAAGAAAAGTCATCCTAGGTAAGGTTGATTGTGTGGCAACAACAAACCAATGTAATGCCCTTTCAGATAAAACCAATGTACTGACCTCTGCAATTTGCTGTGTGTGAAAAATACGAGCTGCAACTATTGGCAGTGCAGCGTAGATCAGTTTTATTGATCCATCAAGTTGTTACTTTGGGAAATGGCATTCAGAGTCTGAAGACTGATACTACGCCTCTATGTCACCATGGATCAGGAAGGACTAGCCAGGAGAGAGAGAACTGGAACGAACTGCAGGTGGTGATTGCTGCAACAGTCAACTGGGGGCAACATTTCTCTGTAGCTCTCTGCTGGAGACCTCAGAAGTAGCTCTTAGATACAGAAAAGATTTTGGAGGTGCCTGAACACTGTCCTGGATGAGAGATAAATAGGGGAAATTATGGCCTTATGTTGTGGTTTAAGCCCAGCTGTAACTCAGAAAACCACGCAGTCTCTCTCTCACTCCCCCCCCCGGCTCTCCCAGAGGTATGGAGAGGAGACTCAAAAGAATGTAACTCCCAGGGGTTGAGATAAGAACAGTCCAGTAACAAAGGTATAACACAAACCACTACTGCTGCCACCAATAATAATAATGATAAGGGAAAATACAAGGGAAGAGAATACAACTGCTCACCACCCACCGACCAATACCCAGCCCCACCTGAGCAGTGATCTAAGCTTTCTGGGTGACTTCCCTCACTTTATATACTAGGCATGACGTGCTGTGGTATGGAATACCTCTTTGGTCAGTTTAGGTCAGGTGTCCTGTCTCTGCTTCCTCCCGGCTTCCCCTCCTCCCTGGCACAGCATGTGACTCAGAAAGTCCTTGGTCAGACCAAACATTACTGAGCAGCAACTAAAAACATCGGTGTTATCAGTGCTGTTCCCAGGTCAAAAACACAGCACTGTACCAGCTACTAAGAAGGAGAAAAATGACTGCTGCTGCTGAACCCAGGACACCTTATTAAAGCGCTCTCAGTCTTTCACATGTTCTTATGTGTTGTCCACTGAAAACTAAGAAACAGGAGAGATATTGGGGGGGAAAGTGGCTGAAAGGCCTAAGAAAAGGGGAAAAAAAAAAAAGAAAAAAGAAAAAGGTGTTGGGAATTGTAAAACTCTCCAGGCAATTCTAAGTACCTGCAATAAAATACTTTACTAGTAACAGCTATAGCTGCTTGTTTGACTAGATGGAACTTTTTTAAAAATCCAAAACATCATCTTTAAGAACTATTTCAGTTTGCTGACTATGAATGTTCTTTCTGGTATATTTTTAGCAGTCTTAGAGATTCCTTTCTTTCAAAAATTAGGCTTTTTGAATGAAATTAACTATTTTTGCTCAATTTTAAGTAGTCATCTATAAGATATCCAGCATAAGACATTCTGTGTGTTGTTCAGTGGTACTGTTCTGATTTAAAACTTCCTAATGAAGGGTCTCAGCAGACCCTAGCAAATCTCGGTGGTCACCCTATCATCTCCAAATGTTAGCATAGTACATGGTGAAACTGAAATGCTCAGTTTCTTATTTCTACTTTCAAGATCTTTAAAACTCTGCTCAAGAGTCTCTAGGTAGCCAGGAACATTGCCTTTGCAATCAGCACATGCTTGGTGTTAAATATTGGTCTAAATGACTTAACCTTCCCTTTTGATTACAAATTCATGGTGTTCAGCCTCATAGCATTTTCTACAGTGATTTAAATTTATATTTGAGGAATTTATTTTATGATACTAAAATATTATCTGAACACTAGAATTATATTTGGGGAGGCTACGATAATGTAGGAGTCATTTAATAGTTGTGGCATAATTAGTTTAAAATTATGTAAACAGTTCATGTGTAATTATATTTTTCTTTTAAATAGATTAGTTATTTATGAAATTCTAAAGCACTGAGCTGTCATGCACTAAGAAAATAACATTGCTAGACACACAATGAATCAGAGTTCTTAGCAAACATTCATTAGAATATTTTAAAATCATCCAATATTAAAAAAGATTAGTTGCAGAAATACTCAGAAGTCATGAATTGCAAACAAACAAACATAATTATTAAGTTGTTGACACCCCAGATACAAAAATTCCTATTGACTGCAGTTCCTGGAATAGCAGCAGAATCTTGTTTATGCCATAGTGTCTAAATAGAATCTTAGAAAGTTGGGAAGATTACAGAAACACTCCAGTATAATAATAAGAAAATTCAGCAGAGAATTACCTCTTATAGATTAAAAAAAAAAAATAAAAAATAATCCTGTTTGTGCAGTTTAAACAAGCATGACAATAAGTCATTTATGGATCACAGGTAAAACAGAAAAATACCTTTCGTCTTTAAATACTCTCTCTCTCCTGCCAAAAACCCCTCCAGAACAAACTGCACAAAAAGGGATCCCAGTAGAAAGAAAAAAAATATGTATATAAGGGGGTTTATGTCTTTTTTACCAGGCTAAACTTTGTTCACAGAACCTAGTTAAAATAATAAACTCTTGGGAAGTAAAAAACAATAAAGAAGCATTTTCAAATATGTCTTATCTCTAATTAATCATGTAATACCCAGAACAAAGACCAAATTTCTTCGAAGTTCCCAGCTTTCCCTTTCATGCAAGCAAAATATTTCCTGGGTCCACTGGTTCAAATACCATTCAATTAATAACTGGATTTTTTTTCCTCCCATCCACCAGTGCCAAACAAAATTTCAGCAGCTTTGGCCTATCTGGAAGTTTCTTGGGAGAATCTTGTTCTGTTTTTACAAACTGTGCAGTAGAATTTTTGCATTAATCAGTTTCATATTTCCAGGTCATAGCCACTTGAACTCTGACATATTTTATTTAAAGAAACCCTGAACAGGTACGGGCAGCAATTTTGGTATCCACGTGCATTCAAGTAGACTCATAGTCAATAAGAGTCCTGCCTGCTTCTGGACGTGAAGCTGTGAAAAGGAGACTATGGGAGTTATCACAAATTGTCCTATTGTCAGAGCTGAAGGACTAGTGCTCTTGCCTTACTCCTCTGCTGCTGTTTGTCAGGTCATGGCATTGTTTCTCCCTCTTCCTTAATTGACACAGTCTGCAGTCTGTTTGTTTCCAAAAGGAGTGGGTGATTTTCAGAATCTGGATGGTAGCTGGGGAGCAACATCAGGTTAGGGTGAGTAGCCAGCCCAGCAACTGAAAGCAATTCTTGGAAGTGTTACATGTGGCAGATCAAATAGAAGAAAATATCTTTTGGATTTCAGTGAGGGTAAATTAAAGTGAATTAAATTATTTCCAGACAGAACATATATATGCACACGGTAGCTGCCACAGCTTAGTTAGTCCTGAGTTATCAAATCATATCATGTAACTTCATTACAATTCTCACATCACAGACCTTTATTAAAAGAAAGCAGTCTTTTCGTTTTTGCAACCTGAGAGTATATTTATCAAATAGTTTGTGATCATTCAGGCATATGAATGAAAGACTGCAAATGTATGTATTACCATATGTACAGAAATCTTTGCTTAAGAATATTCTAACACTGTAGAAGAGAGCTAGAAATTAGAACTTGGTGAACAGTCTTAGCTGAACAGGGTTCATCTTATATGTTGCATTATGTGGCCTTATTTTATTGACCTGTAATGTACTGTCTGGCATATCACATCAGAGAGCTTTCTCAGCTGATGCAGGAGGCTACTATGAGATTTTTTTCAATGCAGATCTCTCCTCCAGTGTCCCCTCTGCTATAAAATTGTGAAACAAATGAGAGCTTAATGAATAGCAGATGAAATTTATTGGCAGTTACATTTATTTTTGTATCATTTATATAAAACATGAAGTATCAGTATATAAACCTTTATGTAAGTGATGGTAACCATAATTTTCCAGCCTGTGCACAGTGCTTGTATTCTAGGCTCATACAGTGTGTGGGAAAAGGCCCTCTGAGTGATCGAATTACTCTTAGCACAATAAAGCCTTAAGGATGATTAGTGCCTTTGGGTGCTACAGTCATGTAAGTATAGAACATCTGAAATATGTTCTGGAAAACAGAACTGAAAAATAGATGGGAAATACTTGTTACATTGCATATGTTATGATCAGCCTAATTTGTAAGTACTGAAGTAGCTGGTCTTCAGAGGCACATCAGGAAATGTCTAGCCAAACACACAATAGCTATAGCTCAAACTTACAATGTTGTTTGGCTTGTTTTTATCTTCACTGATACAGTTGCTTCTCTGAGTCCACTTATTCAAACTGGGATCAGCAGATAACTCCTTCTGAGCAGCTACAAATAGCTTTTCCTGTTATACAGCTCATGTTAGTGTTATTATTTTAATAGCCTAATGATTAGTTTGTTCCAGTTCTTAATCTGTTCCATATGTGACAGGTTAGTCTACTTCAGCTTTGAGCAACAAAATTTGAATTCCAGTCTCCAGATTTCAGTTTATCTATAATCAGTATTGGCTTTAATCTTGCCTGTTTTTAAAGAGTATCATAGTCACAGTTCCTATCCAGATTTGATGGCAATTTCTAAGAGATATATTTTCTACGTTTATAAGTACATAAACAAGTGCACTTAGATTTTGTGGACTATGGAGTATTGTAAAGCTCAAAATTGTTTAATTTGATAATTAGTTACATTTCCAAAAGTAAGCCAGTGGGTTACTTTTTTATTCGTATCACGGTCAGTCTGTGGAAGAGCTGAGATATGAACCCACATTTTTCAACTAGACACTTAATTATGAATGCATCTTTTTCAAAGTGTATTATTAGAAATATACCTGGAAAACTAAACACATAAAACTATGAGAAAGAATGCTTTTCCACCTTCCAAGAAAAAAGGTCATAAGAGGCTTCTCAGTGTCTCCTAACTATCACAAATGTATTTTGCTGTTTTGAGAGCAAGAAGCATGAGATAAGACAAATGTGTAATTACTTCTTGACCCACTCTTCTAGGTTTTACATTTTCATGAGATGCCACGATTCATTATTTGCATTGATATGTACAGAAGGATGGGGCTGCTTAGTTGATATTCATTTATTCAACAGTCTGTAATCTATATTTAATGGAGTACCAGACTGTGGCATAATAAACCGTTTAAAAAGATAGCAGCTGCTTACACAGGGGTTATTCCTGGCATAACCTGCACTTATTTTTCATTACAAAACTAAAAGAGCAAAGCATAATTCACACAAGAAAATGAAGTTAGCATTTAATGGCTTGAAAAATGAGAGTGTACCATAATGCTGTGTAGTACTCTGAACACTTACAAAACAACAGAGCAAAAAACTAAATACAAATAAAAAGGCACAAACAGTGCACTGTGAAATATGAACACCAAAGCAAAACAATGCATTTCAGTTTGCCACCTGCTTACCAGGACTGATCAAAGATCGCTAATTAGGCTGAAACAAGTAAATTTGTTAGTTACTGAGCACACACAAAGACCTACCCTTAACACCACCATAAATGCTGAAACTTTTCCCTTCCTTAAATTTTCCTCAATGGAAATAGAAGTTTTTATGCCATGCATGGAAGTGCTGTGTGGCCATCTCTGCATATAACTGCGGAAGCTACTGGCAAACATTATGATTGTCTCTACAAAGACATCTCACTGTAGATCAGATAGGATCTAGGCTTTAACTGAATGTTTTTATTGAGCTGCAAAGTCTTGCTCCCAGGATGATAGCAGAATGAGAGAGGTCTGCTGTGGTAATCAGATCAGTGAGGAAAACTCCAGAGCAGGTGATGGTATAATGGTGGAAAGCCCTAAATTTTGAGGTGCTCACAATTCTGACACCTGTGACTCTTGCTACAGTAACAGGGTTTTCCAAGTCATCTTTTGTAGAAATACTGGACTTGTCCAGAGCAACTTAGCTTCTAAAAACAACTGCTGCTTTAGTCAACTTCTCTTAACCCAACAGAATTTTCCTCAAAATAGGAAATACGAGTTTCGCTCTTGGTGAAAGCTTGATGAGGGCATGTCCTTACATAAGTTAGAGGTTACTGATTGACAGAAGCAGCATAGTGTGGATTTATGGTGTCCAGCTAGTCCTCCTTTGGGAAGATATGAAGTCTCCAGCATCACTCTCCACTGGGACACTACTGGGAGGGAACTAGAAACCAAATCATCAGATTGAAATGTTATTTGATAACCATATTTGTGGCCATATTTCCTTCTGGCATAAACAGGGGAGTTCACCTGCAGTGATCTGAAAGGGAACTTTCACCTCCTAAGCAGCAGAAAAGTGTTTCCTGCAAAGGGTGGTGACCTTTGTTTCAGACAAAATAAATCCCAAAACAAAACACACAGGCTTCTTAGATGAATGACAAGAGAGAAAAAAATAAATATATAAAACATTCTCAGGGGCTTTAAAAATATAATTTAATTGGTGACTAAAGGATTTCAAGTACCAATTAGGAGTTACTGTGAGGTCGAAAAAAATGGATTTTTTTTTTAATCCTTGCATTTAAGAGGCTTTTTTTGCTTGTAATATTATCCAGTTGTATAATTCCGTGACTAAATGTGATATACATAGAAAATTAATGATCATCGTGCCTTGTTGGCTTTTTAAGCTTCCATTTCATGCATATATCTGCTGAAGAATTTTTCTATTTTAGTGTCTTTTCTTGCTCTCTTCTGGGAGTTGCACAAACACTACAGAAAGCTGACACCTGGGAAACCTTGCAGTTGCCTTTAGGGCAATTAGCTATAAAGGATAGGTCTAAAAGCTAATTGCTCTGGCTTAGTCCTTGAAATGCAGGTAAAGCTTGCTGAGAAATTAAAGTCAGGCAGGAAAAAGGCCAGTTAAAAAACTCTTTTGAGTTTAACTGGAGCTTTTTCTGTCTGAAAATCCTTCCAGTTTGACAACAAATCTTACATTCTGATGCATGCTGGGATGAGGTCCTGAATTTTTACTTTGTGGTTTAAATATTTGGGATATTTTGTGCCTTTTCTTTCCTTGTTGGGGGGGATAAGGGAGGAATCAACATCAAAAAATGTGATGGGACTGGGAAAAAAAGCAGATCTATACTGTCAGTAGTATAATGCTTCTAGAGTCTGTGAGGTTGCGTACTGTAATTGAAAGCTGGGTCTATAACAATATCCAGAGTACCTCAGAAAACAGCATTTGCGATATTCTTCATTTTGGCTTGATAAGGGAAGTCAGTACACTGTTTTCCCAGATACTTTTTATAAAAGATATGTAGTAAAACATGGATGTTTTGGAAAGATTTGAAGTTGGTTCTATTTATTTGAGTTTCGGTGTGGGAGGAATGCAATAGAAAAGTACAAAATAGCTGCTGTATTCTGAACACTGCACTCGCAGGAGCTAGGAGGGGAAATTGCTTTTCCATCTCAAAATCTTTGAGTCCTCAAATAATTTTCTTGTCATGACTTAAGATTTTTAAAATGTTCAGTTAGAAACAAACATACAAAATGCTTGTTCCAACCTCTCTAAAACATACAGTTTCTTCCCTTTAACGTTTGTCTTTTGGCTCCTCTATTTGAAAACAAAGCTGAGACAAAAAGTTTTCCCCTCTTAATTTTGAAATATCAAGAAGAGTTGTATGAGTGGAGGAAGGAAATTACAAATTTTAGATTGAGAAATCTGCCTGAATAACCCATTTCTACAAATAGCAGTGAAAATGTAACACATTTTGTTAAAAAGCTCCCAGCTGGCCTTATTTCCATGAAGCATTTTAGACCTCGACTTATTGACAATGTCGAACAAACTGTAGTTTGTTTCTTCATACTTCAAAGATATATCTTGGGGTAATGTATACATCCCTGAAACAGCAGAGGGCCTATGTTTGCCATATTCCTTCGCATCCCCAGGATTGTTGTGTTTTGTTCCCTGGTATTTGTCCAGCTGCAGAAGGCTGGCCAAAAAGTGCCCATTCCATGTACCTTTTGGTGTCGTTTAGTTTCTCACTTTCTAGCTGAGAGAAGTTACTGGACCTCTCTTGTTACCATGTTCTTTGAGGGTGATGTGAAATTGTGCTTAGTAATTTGGAGGGGAGTGGAAAATTAGGAGGGGAAGAGGCCAGGGATGCTCTCATGACCTAACCAGATCTGTTACATTTCCTAAACTAAGACCGAACCAATCTGATGTTGGAGATCATGTAACTTTTACATTTCCTAAATTTCTCTCCTTGCTGTAATGAGAGATAAGACAGAGTATAGTAGTAATGTTACCTAAGAATGATTAATCATTTTGGAAGGTTGAACCCAGGCACAGCAAATTGGCCTGGCTAGCATCTGCAAGCCACCTCTTATTGAAGAAGGGAGAGAGGTTAGATCTTGATATATGCCTTGGAGAAGGATGATCTGAGACAGGTAGATAAATGAGTCACTCAGAGAAGAAACTTTTTGGATTTGTGATACATGGTGTGGAAGGATATAGAATACATTTTGTATGCTCATATGCAAATCTGCATGATTGAGAGAAGGTTATTACATAGCAGGAACAGAAATCCAGAAAGAGTTTGCCCAATTTTAAAAGCTCACTGTTGAGACTAGTAAATTGCTGGTGTACCCTTTACAAAATAGTCAAGTGGAATTCAGTGTTAAGGTATCATTTTATCTTCAGCTTAATGCAAAAAATAACCCTCTTTCTACTCATTAACATCCCCATAGTTCCAAACAAATCAGCATTACTTTGACAAGCATGGGTAAGAGAACTCTCAACTGGAATAGATTTTAACCTAGTAGTTAAAGCATGCATGCATGGGTTCAAACTCACACAGTTAAAAGATGAGTTACAGTCTGGGGCTCGCCTGCTCCGCTCAGCAGCACTAGGCACCAGTCTAATCGTTGGAGAGGTACCACCATCTCATTTCTCTTCCACACCAGACCAAAATAGCTAATTGTGATATGAGAACTGAGGCTGCAGTGGTTCCCAAAGACCAGTTAGCTGACTGAGAAGCAAAGATGGCATCTTATGTTTTAGATAGAAGGTTAACTTTGTAGATAGTTAACTTTAACTTTGTTTAGACATAGGGTTAGCTTTGCAGCTTTTTATGTTAAGTACTCTGGCAATTCCTGGCAATACTACAAAAGGCCACAAAAAGCATCAGAGGCATTTGACATGTACAAAGATAGAATCATAGAATCATAGAATAGTTGCAAAGGACCTTAAGATCATCTAGTTCCAAACCCCCTGCCATGGACAGAGACACCTCCAACTAAATCATGCCACTCAAGGCTATGTCCAACCCAGCCTTGAACACCGCCAGCAATGGAGCATTCACAACTTCCCTGGGCAACCCATTCCAGT
>JANRGW010004652.1:0-13929 GCA_024733675.1 Psilopsiagon aymara | reverse complement strand
GTGGTATGGAATACCTCTTTGGTCAGTTTGGGTCAGGTGTCCTGTCTCTGCTTCCTCCCACCTTCCCCTCCTCCCTGACAGAGCGAGATTCAGAAAGTCCTTGGTCAGAGCAAACATTACGAAGCAGCAACTGAAAACATTGGTGTTATCAGTGCTGTTCGCAGGTCAAAAGTCAAAACCACAGCACTGCACCAGCTACTAAGAAGGAGAAAAATGACTGCTACTGCTGAACTCAGGACATACACATACCTACAACAGGCAAAAATGCATCATCATCATCATCATCTGCAAAAAAATCATGGTAATTTTAAGCTTTTATTTTTGTTATTAGTTTCTGAGGAAATATTCACCTATATTTTCATTGGCTGAGAAATTGCTTATGATAGAAGAAAGCCCCCATACATTAGGGCCATATTTATTCAAACACTGCCACTAGGAAACAGAGGGGAATCTAGGGGATTGTGGAGAAGGAAAGGGTGAGGAATCCCTTGTTACTTTGTGTTTAACTGAGTGAGGAGGAAAATTCAGGTTGAGGTCCTGAATTTTCAAGGCTTCGGTTAGGCTATGTCAAATCATGAAAAAAATAGAGACAAGGGCATTCAGAAAGGTACATCTGATTTGAATCAAGAAGCAACTGTTATCTATCTGTAATAAATGGAAACATAAGTAGTAATAACAATATTATGTAATAATCCAATAAAGTCACAGTTCAAACTGCACATCTTCAAAATAATACAAAGAAGAAAATTTAGAAATTTAATTTACTACTATTGAAATTTAGGAATTTATAAATATTATTCCAATATTATCAAAATAAACATTAATTTCCTTTCTATGTATCTTTTCCTAAAACCAACATAAAAATCAGCCTCAATTTAATCTGTTAAAACTGATGAGATTGAATATAAAATGGTAGATTTTTCTAGTTTGTAGTTAACTCTTAACATTCAGTAATTCAAAAGATGTCCTTTTATGCACACACATATACTTGAGGAGTGATTATGTTCAGTCAGCACATTCAAAATGAAGCAGTTCTTTTACTGTCCTCAAATATTGTAGCAGTAAGCAGCTGTAAAACATAACGATTTCCTCACATGTATATTTCTTCCATATTATCATTGTTCAAACACACTAATTTTCATACATTCTTTCATGCTTAGTTCTGTTATCCCTGTAACCAAAGCAGCTAATAAGAGAGATCCTTATGACTGTAGAAAAAAATTAAACCAACAAACTCCTTTTGGAAAAAGCTTCCAATTAGAATCAGAACCACAGCAAGAAGACGAAAAGATCAGAAACAAAAGTACTGTGCAAGACTTTTCAGGCTATACAAGAATAAAACAAAAGGTTCTTGACTACCATTTTCATTCATCAGAGCAGCAGAAAGTAGCAAGGTTGATTAGAATGAGAAAGTGGCACATTTAGTGTCAGTGAAATATAACTAAATGGAAGCTTCGCTGTAGACCGGAAGATATGTTCTGATCACAAGCATGTGAGAATTTGCTTCAGGTAACTCTTCTGATAAGGGTTAATTACCTCTCTGCATTTGCATTAGTGTGTTTCCAGGCAGATTTTGCAGTGCTTATACATTACCACCAGCTGAATCTGCTTGCTCAGAGACATGAAGAAATCATGATTCATCAAACCCCTTACATGCATCAGGAATTGAACCTACTGTTTGTTTCTGATTTACAGTAAAATCTTAGGAATTGTTACTAATGCATGAATCCACTGACACTTGCCTCTACAGCTAACTTTCGTCTGCTTAATCATGCACCAATATTGTCTCTGAACTTTATTATTTTATGCAGGCCAGATTGTCTCAAAAAATGCTGATTTCTCTATAAGAGGTTACACACAACACAACTTTAATAACCATGAGACAGGCTGAGGTTCAATGGCAGTGTAGCATATTCCAAATGGTCTCATTAAACTAGTTTTACAAGTCATTCAAATCATACAGATCTTAATCCCTTCTGTATTTCTTTTATCCAAGGATTAAACAATTTCAAAACAGACGGTCGTCTTACTTTCAGGAACCCTACTGATCTGGTATGAACTCCTCATGTGTCATTAGTGTTCTTCATTTGCACCTAATAAAATTATTCATTTCATTCAAGTATTAGAATAAAACTTGATTACTACACCAGTTATGGAATTCAGACAACCACCTGCAGCTTCACCAGGAAATCACTCTTGAAAACACTCCAATTAATCTTTTTCAGCTTTCTCCCTTCTTCAGTTCTGTTTTTAACCAGACTAGAATTGCTTTCAGAGTTCCTAGTCATCTTGTTGCACACTTACACCCAAGGAATAACCTCCAGCTTTCACCTTTCCTAGTTTTCCTATTAATTGATCCAGCTGTCTCATTGTTTTACTTTCTTATCTGTAAATTCACAGTGCCATCTTGGTCAGTCACTCAACATATCAATGCTACCTTTTTGTTTCAAGGTTTCCCAATCCCGTATTTCTTAAAATAAAAAAAAAAACAACAACAAAAAAAGTAAAATAAATGACATGACATAATATTTTATAACACAACACAATATAATAATATAAAACCAGGGTAAGTAAAAAATTGTTTTAAATTTTAATATTCACGGTTTATATGTTCTTATAACACAGAGTAGTCTTTCATCATCACATTTGTTTGTGTTCTTGCTCAACATGATGAAAAAATGGAGTTTAAGTCTTTGTTTAAAATCTTGGTTAGTTCACACAGGTAACATGCAAAGGTTTTTAACCATTCAGTTCCTGTCTAAGCTTTTAATATACAGTAACTTCAATGGTATCAGGATTTAAAAGCCTTTTGGGGTCCTGATCTGCCACTCAGTGTCCCCACTATTTTCCAGTAATAGAGTAAGAATGCTGCCTACACAAGAAAAGAGAGAAGGATTGCTAGGCACACACATGGTACTTTCTTTTTTTAAAAGCCTTTCCGCCCCACTCTCCCATATTCTTAAATGAAAATGCAACGGCTCCACAGGAAACCTTACCTTTTACAATGGTCTCTGGGGAAAGTGACATCTCTATTGATAGGTAACATTTGTATTTTTCCCTAGAGAGAACTCTTAGGCATGAATCTAATTACATCTTTGTCAGTAAACTTGAAGCTGTTGACAAACATACTGACTGTACTGCTCGCTGTTTTGGCAAACGCACTGGAAACTGAGCCAGCTATTTCTAGGATAAAAATATATGACTAAGGTGCACAATTTCTGGAGTCCACTCATAATGGTATACATGAAAGGGTGCTTGATGTATTCTCACTCTCAGTAAATACTTCATAAGAAATAAAGTTGTTTTGAAATACACTATCATCAACAAGTCAAAAAAGAAAAAGAAAGCACAAATTTTTTGAGAGTGATGGCAGGAATTTCAGAGCCTTGCAGGACCCAAGCTCTATGACAGCCCCAGATACATTACAACCTGAACTCAAATATTTTTTCCCGAGAAAAAGGGAATGATAAACTACAGCCTCTAATTTTCATGTACCTGGGGATTTCAATTATATCTCTGAAAGAGAAGAAAGGAAATGTAGAGTGGGTGTTAAGGACACTTTTGCATAAAATCATTATTCTGCTTACTACTGGAAGGTTTCAACAGGAGCAGCAACTTTTACTCTCATCGTTTCCATTCAATCTAATCCTGAATTCATATTGCTTACTCTTCAATTATTTTTTCTACTCGAGTTTTTACCCACTCTCCCGCTGTCTTCCTGAGCAGCCCCTTTGCAGCTCAGATGACTTTTAGCTTCAACTGGTTATACATTCTTAGGCTCAAAGCCTGTATTTGCAGTTCTGACCCCTCCAAGGTCCTTAAAACTAATTTTTTATTCATTTCAAGATAAAACTGAGTCTTGGCATGTCCCTTGAAGTTAATCAGACCTACATTCCATGCTGACTGTGCTGTGAAAAGCATATTTTCTTCATGTTTCTCTGTCCTGTGGTCAGAACAAGGATTTCACTACACATTAGACCATGTCAAAGTGACTAGCAGACCATTTTTGGCACCATAAGTTGTTGTGGGAAGAGCTGAGGCTCAAAAGAGCAGGAAAGAGTTTGGACATGGTGCCCTAAAAATGAAAAACAAGCAAGAGATATCAGAGAAGCTTGTTTTCAACTAATTCTGAACCCAGTGAGACAACATCATAACTGACTGTTTCAGAGACATAATATTTTTTCTTGATTAAAGTATACCATGAGAACTTTTATTCTTAATGCTTAGATTTTAGCTGTAAAATTTCAGATGTAAAGTTACTTTTCTTATTTCTCCATCTGATTGTCAGAACAAAAATAGCAAAAGATAATTTAATTTCTATGCTAGCTCGTTGGGTTAACTAGGCCATTATCAAAAAAAGTAGGCTTGCTTCTTGGCATCTTTACCGTGAGCTGATAAACTGGAAGAGCAGTCTATTTGGAAGAGCTTCAAACCAATTAAGAACAGAAGATAAAATGAGAAAAAGCCGTTCTTATAGGGCCAGAGATGAGTAATCTTTGCTTGAATCCTTGTCTTATGTCTGGAGCAATCCCTCAGTATCCCTCATAAATCTCTTGTACACTTAAGCAAAATTAGGCATAGGTTAGCACGATATATGACAGACTTTCACCTTTACATATACTCACAGTATTGGATCCATTGGTAAAAGCTTTAGAAGACCATTTGACACTTGAATGTTCATATACAATAGCCAAAATGTCATATCATGCCAAAGATGAACGCTTTGACAGGCAACAATGACAAAGTCAGATACCAGGCACTGACTTTTCATGACTATAGCATGACCAATCTGGTTTCGCCACTGCTCTTCTAGTATTTATAGCACCAAGAGGCTTGGTTTCTCAGTGACAAAAGACCAAACCAAAACTATATATATGGTGTAAATTCCTCTAATCCTATTTAATATAGAACATATTAGCAGGTAAATGCAAATTTAAAATTGAAAGATACATAGACAGCAGAGTTGCAATAAGGGCATTATTTTAACTACATGATACAATCTCCTGAAATATAAATACTAGTATGATAACTTGCAGTATGTTTTTATTTTATATGATATTATATGGGGGTTTGCAGTTCAGAGTCTCAAACATTTTTCATTATTTAATGAGATTTCTCAAGAATTTAAAGCCAAATTTCACAATGCCAAATGTGTCAATTAACACATTGGCAAAGTGTAGGTCTGGAGGATGCACATATGACAAGATAAGCAAAGACGGAGGAACTTGAGATCAGTATCAAAACCAAAAATTACATTTATCCTGCCTAACTTTGGCAGGAAACAGACTCATTAACTCTGCTCATTAAAACATTGTCTCTTTACAAAAGACTGATCAACTTAAACATGTTGAACATCCCAAAAAGAATCTCCAACTATGACACATCTTCCTTCACTCTGTTATATGCATGCTCAGTGATCACTTGTTTACTTATAAACAGGAGAAGAGCTTCACAACTGGAATAGAAATGTTCTTCAGTGTTCAGTGCTAGGACTGATAATGTCAGCATGGGAAGAAATTTCTTAAAATAAAAAATGTATTTGTGGATAACTAGGAACAAAAGATATTCCTAGGAAATGGGAGATGCACAACCTTGATTCCTCCATCATTCTCCACTTACCCAATGAGCACTTTGAAAACAGAAGAGCTCAAGTAATTTGTCATCCTAACCATTGGATATTAGCACACATGCCCAGTATCAGTTAGTCTCCTGCTGGTTCTGTGAAAGGTGGTCAGTGAAAGTTTCTAACTTTGTCAAATACGCACACAAAATAAAAGACAGGTACAAGTTTTTCTAACCTTCAAACAGATTCACAGGAGCAAGAGAAGAGGCTTTTGATGCTGTTTGTAAAGTGACTTTTCTAAACATACCTGAAGATTGAAAATCACCCAGGCTTTTCTGTAAGAGAGTTTGTTGGGTTTGGGTGGGGGGTTGTATTTTTAATAGGCTGCATTTATAGATTGCATTCAGTGACACCCAAAACAGTTAGGGACAGAGTGGTCAGTTACAATCATATCAGATATCAAGGAAAAAAAACAAAACAAAACAAAACAAAATCAACAAGTCCTGTAATTAAGGTGCAATTTATAGGATTACTTAAAATATCTCACCTTCCACATGCCAAAATGAAACATCAGATTTGGAAGGTTAAGCCATTAAATAAATATGACGGAGATATATTCACACATTGCATTGGTATATATTAAGTTTTACTATGACTCAAATGAAGGCATCAATCAGCCATTGTCTTGACTCTGGGATCACAACAGATCTGATAACACTGGCACTTCTAATGAAGAAGGACAGTTCACAAGCTAGAGGGAAATATCTGCAAGAATCCTTCCTGAGAAGTTCCGAAGCAAAAAAGGCCTTAGGGAAGAAAACACAGATGTAAACAGAACTCCTGGAAAGTCCAAGGAAGACTAGCTGTAAAAACTACATGCTTCACTAGGAACTTGTTCTGTCTTATGAATATGATTTAAGCAATAAACAATGTTGAAACAAAGTGGTCCCCTGATACCTTCAAGGAGCACAACTGAACACAGAGTGAAAGGAGGAACTCATATAAGTTTGATCCTGATAAAGCAGATTAATATTCTCTCATTTCTTCATCTATGTATTTCACAGCAAATGCAAGATGTTATTTAAAATCTTGTAAGCAGCTATTTTAAACTGGTGCTTGCTTTGAATCGGCTTATCTTAAGAATGGTCTCCTGGTAACTGTTCAAACTTGCTGTATTCTAACATTGCATGGTGGTACTTAATGCTTCCTGCATGCTCCCTAGAAAATTCCTGTGAAGCATGCAGAAGTCAGCAAAACACATCTTTGCTCAAACACTAGTTGGGCTTGAGAACTTCAATAACTAGGGTCATAAGGAAAAAATGCCAGTCTCCAGCAGTAACTGCAGAGGTTCTTGTCGTGTCTGAAACATGGCAAATGCTAACAGGCCTGGAACTATATCTTTCTGAAAGCAATTATTTCTGTTGAAGACATCAGGGGTCAAGGATACAACATGCAGTTAGTTTTGCATCAGGCTGGAAGGAGCTTCAAGAAAATCTGGAAATTGTTGATGTCTCCTGTATGTTTTTCAATTACAGTAACAGACTTCAACAGCATTGGGTGACTATAGTCCAATCTTCTCCAAATTTCTAGAACTCAAAGAATTCCCTTTCCTCATTTTTGTGCTTCATTATTATAACCCTATAATTGAACCTGTGTTTTACAATCTTACTTTTAATGAAATCAACAGAATATTTGATTCATAGACTCAGAACTCTGAGGTATTGGCATCATAGACGACCTCTTTCTGATTTTAGTTCAGACTGGATCACTCATATGCATCTATATAGTTTTAGATGACCAATGCATAAGTTGATTTTGTTCTATTACTTTATAAATGTAATATGAATCAAGAAAAAAAATAATATGATCTCACATTCAAAGTGCATGACAAACTTACCAAATGTCATCACCACTGTATTTTTTCCCTCAACCTTCATTTAGCCTGCTTCTTGGATTTTATTCAGGTATAGAATTTGCATTTAGATTGCAATTCTAAAGGAAAAAATAATCCAAACCAAACCCCCTCTGAAATCCTGTGACTTCTTTTAACCCTAATGCGGCAACAATCACAATGATTGCATGTGGCTGGAAACATTTTAGCTTATCAAGCTGCATTTCAGTATTACCTATTTAACCACTCCAAAGTTGTCACTATTATCTATTATTTTATCCCTTCTTTATTCAAATTTCAAACAAGATGACAGTGGTCAAGACCACACTTTGTGCTATGAAAGGTTAGATAATATTTTCTTCTATGCTACATATGTAGTTAGTAAAATAAAAGAGAGAGATAAAAAAATGTGTGACACCTAACAAGAAAATAATCTTGAACTCCTGCAAGGTCTTAGAATTACTGACATTAATATAGTTGCAGTGGGAAGGCAACACAAATCTGTAATTGTGGCATTTACTTTGGAAATAAACAGCAGACTTACCATGCTTTAATACTTCAAATGTAGGTATTTTATAAGCAAGACTAATAATGTGAGCATATGATATATACAAATACAGTGCATAATTTCTTTCAATCTCTGTAAATTCCCCCTTTATTCCATTTTAACAATGGAGGAAACCTGATGACAAAACGTTACTAAAAAATGCTGAAAGTGCCCATGCACTACAGCAAAAACCTGCAATCCATGACCTGAGATTCTTTTTTGTGAGTTCCTACCTACTTCCTATTTAATCCATCCCTTAATCAAATCTGCAATTGCCACCTCCAATTTCTGATTAAATATTCCAATTAGACAAACTTTAAAAAGTGCCCCAAAGAGCAAGTGGTTCTTCCAGCTGCTGCTTTATTACTTTTTCTCACTTGAGTCTTGCTCTTAGCTATTAATAAAATAGTTCATCATTTAATTGACTGGACTGATTCACTTAATAAGCAACCAATGTTCTAGATGAGCTAAGATGAGATCTCTACCCTAGCATAAGTACCTTAACCAACTCCTGTGAACACACATGCTAATACACTCTGTGTTAATACAAAATCTCCACATGCCAGCCCAAGTACTGCAAAGGGTGAAAGGGTGAGTAATTTCTGCCTGTGAAACGGGGGGGGGGCTTTAAACAAATTGTGCTTTATATGCAGGAAATTTTAATTTAACACAGCACTGCTAAATATCTTGACTGAACAAGAGGACTGGGATACTGTCTCTACTACAGTAGTAGGCTTGGCATTTTTAAAATACATAATGCTATTGGTATTGATTTTGCTTTGGCTTTATTGGCTGTCCAGATACATTTTAAATGAGGTAGAAAGCAGTGCTTAAAGAGGTCTTAAGACGTAGTGAGAAATTCCAACTTAAACTTGTGAAGTTCAACATTTTCTTTAAACAGAAACAACAAGAAAATCAGGACTCACCATTCCAGATAATATAAGAAATCAGAAGCAAAGGTGCAAGTAGTTGATATCAGAAGCCCAAGTCCACATACTCATCTCAATAAAGGAAATAAGAGAAGATCTGTGGAGCCTCAGGGCTTTATGCCAAAAAAAAACTCTTTCTAATTCTTCTGACAGTAAAATGGACTCAGCTTTCCCTGGAGCAAAATCTTTTGTACTTATTATTTCAAAAATTCAATGTGTTGCACAATTATTTCCTTCAGAGTCTGTGAGTCTCCTTTTCTTCTTCTAATACAGTGAAGAAAATATTTACTTTTAACAGAACTTTCATTTAAGAATACAGAAGGGCCAATTTGCATCTCGTTAATGTTTTTCTGATGTTAAAATAATCAGTAAGCTTGGAGTGCTTTAAAACTCAATGTCCTTCAAACGTTAGCTTCCTAATAAATCTAGTAGCATAATACTGACAGCACAGATATGATTTAAATGAGAAAATGTATTAATTGAGAAAAATACAGCAATGAACATATGCATAACAGTTGCTGCAAAGTTTTAATAAATAAGTAGCACAAAGAACACACACTCATATTTGAATTAGAAACAGCTTTAAAATTATGTTTTAGAAGCATTTTATCAGACTCACTATGTTTTAGTGTGGAATCTTCTAGATTCCTGCAAATTAGCATGTCTCTTTAGAAATATATTCATATATTTATTGGCTAGTGCAATCCTGAATATTCATAATACATTTTTTAAATCCTTACATTTGTTGACTCCATTTTGCATTAAAGAGCATATATTTTAAATGTCTGTGAATGGGCATTTTTTATACAACACTGCTATTCTGATAGAGTATAGCATATAAACGATCAAGTGCTTAATATAAAACCAGAACAAACTCTCAAGCATGTTTTATGAATGTTCGTTTTGAAATTCTATTCCCTGTTTCCAAATACAAAATAAACCTACCCTTTAGCATGTGCAAAGCCATGTGCATGAGAATTCCTATTGACTTCAGCCAGACTTAATTAAATTGTAATTTTCTTACTCAGAGATAATATACTTGCATGTAGAAGTGCCCCATGGGATAAAGCTGCACAATAATACAGAATGTAATGGATTTAGAGGGAAATTCCTAAAGGATCTGAAAACTGGAAGTCAGGACTCCAAACGTCCAGAGCAAATGACAATTTTTGAAATGCCCCCCTCACTTTTACATAGGAAAGCGTGCCATCCTTGAGGAAAAAGAGCACAAGTCCTGCGATGGGTTAGGAACTGATTTAAAGGGAAAGAATTGGGACAGCCCCTTCAAGCTCAAGAAAAGAACAAGAATATCATTCTGCTATGCATTAACAGTCAGTTAACCCAGCTGACAACTGAAATTGGAGGCTTAGTCAAAGCCATGCTCTTTCCCCCATATCTGTCTTCATGAATGTCCAGGATAAAATGCTCAGAATAAACAGATCAATTCTTGTCTCTGCACACAAAAGCAGTTGGATTTTTAAGAAGTGCTACAGTAGGAGTTTTTCTCCCAGAACATAAGAAAAACTTAACTTCTTCCAACTGTCAGATTTTTGAGAGGTTTCTGTTTTCTCATTAATAAAATTATGCACAGTGAATACAAATTTGCTGCAGCATCATTTAATCTTCTGTTATTCCATGTGATAATGACACTTAAAAAAAAAAAAACAAATTATGGAAGAACAGTTGTCATTTGAAGGGAAAAAAGGTACAATGACTACAATGCTTTAAGCTTCAGGACAAAAGCTCTAAAAACTTCAAAAGCCCCAGGGGATTAAATCCTCCCTAAAAGACAAACTTTTTTAGATAACAGTAGAGAAAAACTGGTATGTGGAAAAGTCAATTAAATATTAAGTATATTTCTCTAAGTTCCAGGTAAGGTTCCATTTTCATTATTCATAGCAATTAATCTAGTGAATTGCACAGAATTTGTGTTTATTACTTACAATTTCTAGGGCATCTAGGGATTGGCTTTGAAAGAGAAGCTTAGAGTCAGGTGATTTGCAATAAATCAATAAACAAGTCTTCCTTTCCATTAAAAATGTCAGGAATAGCAATGAGATCTTAGCTACTTAAAACCGCAGAAGGGCAGGTCTTGAATGCAGAGGTACACTCTTCAGATTAAGTGAAGCAGGAATGTCTAATCCTGTCAGAAACTGGGGAAGCCTCTGAGAAAGCTCCGTGCTCCAGGTTATATCACAATTGGCTCTGGCTTTGGAGTTGCAGTTTATCTTTCTGTGGCCAGAAAGGTAGATACTTGTGTGTGTAGACAAGCATGGGTTTGGGACCAGTAAATTCAGGTTTCTGGCAAAGTCAGCTGTCAACAGCTCCCACCAACACTCCCTTGTCCCTATGCTTTTTGGGCAGTTCTCCAGTTCTTAACCTTTCTTTAGGATGAGAAGCTCCTAGATCCAGCTGCCTAGAGACTAAAAAGTTCATTTGAGTCTACAATCTCAGACATCCTTCTTCTTGAAGAAAAAAAAAAAACAGGCACCTCCAAAAGACAAGTGGCCCCATTTTAAGAGAAGTGTTTAAAAAGCATGGGATTAATTGTTCCAGAGCTACACTGCAGACTGAGAAAGTCCAAGCAAACCATATTAAGCTATGCATGCAACTTCTTGACAGAAAGCAGTTCAAGGCTAATCCCATCCTTACCGAATTACTCATTCCTTCTATGCTACTTACCTACTTTATCCTTTTTTCCTTACAGCTCATAAAACCCCTGGTGCTAAAGGCCATCCTCCAGTCATACCATCTCCTGGCTCATTCGTGAGCTCATAGAATAATTATTTTGAGCTGTGCATTACAAACTACCTACTCATCCTCATTTTCCATATGTACACTGCTTAATATTTGGACATCTCCTCTACAAACTCACTCAACCTTTACGCATCCCCTGAGCATTCCATTCCTTTGTTCTTGATGGTGTGTCTTTCCATAACAGCCCCCAAGCTATTTGGCTCTTTACATGTAAGTGGCTGCCTGAAATACACACCTGATGAGTAATCTGAGTAAAAGCAAATCTTGAAATAAAAAACTGATGGATTGAAAGAGAAGCTGTTACTTATCTTCTAACTTGGGCTAGGGAAATTGTATCTATACCAGAGGAACAAGAAGTTTTCATGAAGAGTTATATACACCTTGGATGTGCTTTTGGTCTAACTTTATTTCTGTTCAATTCTTGGTATAAATGTCAGTTTGATAGATCAAAATTCAGGTATTGCTAAGCATATTCAAAAATTGTGAGCCTTAAATCCGAGTTATATAGCCTACAGTTTTTTAACAAGTAGCTTCCATAGAAAGGACCACCTTTCCTCATAGTCCAGTACAGTGAAGGCTCACACAACTCAATTATCATTCATGCTTTAAGAACAAAGTTGTAAGGAAAAATTAAATTAAATCCCAAATCCACCTTCCGCCCTTCGGAGTCTAGAAACATATCTAAATTATTCTGTGCACTTTTGCACAGAGGTGGTGGTGGGGATTATGGAGGATTAAAACTGAAAGCAAGAATCTCTCCTTCAGCAGTGGAAAAATTAATCTCTCCCTATGCCAAAAGAATGGGCCTACTGTCTTATTAAATGTAGCTCTACAGAGGAAACTTGGATTTACAGGCAATGAAAGATTTCATTTTATATATATATATATATATATAAGAAAGGGGGGATGCTAGAGGGGAATAGTTTTCCCAGCCAGTTTCAAAGCTGGACTGGAAAATATGGATCTTATACAACCTTGAAATGGAAATATTCTTCTTCTGCCCTCTTCTTTACCACTTTTCTTCTTTGTGCTATTTTTTCTTTTTCAACTTGGATTTATCTTGGGGTTTTTTGGTCAAAACCATGTATAAATTAAATGGTGATGAAACACTGAAGAAAGCACCTCAGGAAGGAGAAACAACATGCTAGAAATAACATTTTATTAAAAAAAAATGATACTACTAATTGCTAGCTAGTAAGGCGCTCAGAAACTCCAGCAAACTACCCAATTCATGTAAGTCACCTGTCTTTTTGTAATCTGCATTACTGAGCCCTCCGTTCTTTCCTTCCCCTCATGGCTTTGTGAGATTTCAACAGAATTCTATTATTATGGGGTTATGGAAAGAAAGGAAAGGTCTCTTACATATCAGAAATATGTCACTTCGGATATGCCATCTCATAATCCACTTTGTGGTTGGGGTTTTTTTTTCAGTTTTGGTTCAGATTTATTTTGTTTTTTCAATTAAGGACCTGGATAGTGAAAAAAAGAAAACAACAAAAGAACACACTGAGCAAGTGGTGAATCTAATGCAAACATTATGTTTCTTTTTTTTTTTTTTTTTTTTTCTAAAGGATGGGAAACAGACGTTCCAGTTTAAAACAATGTGAATAAAACTCGAAAAAGGATATTGGTTACTTGTATTTATACAAAAAAAAAATCATTAGTCAATAACCATTAACCTGGCTGGATGGAGCCTATATTTATCCCATGTATCTCACAAAGACATTTAGGAAATGCAAGAGTTATATTCACTGATTTGTCACTCATTTCAAAACTGAAGATGATAAAAAAATACTACTAGTGTGATAAAACAATGTCATTAAAGTTTCATTAAGCTGTATAGAGTTTTAACTTACTGAGCTTCTTAAAGAAAATAACTTTATACATTATATGAAAAGAAAGTATTGAAAGACCTGAAATTAATTTTGGAGTAGATTATTTTAATGTTGCACTGAATTGATTATACTGCTTTCAAAAGACAGTAAAAAAAAATGCTTGAATTACAATAGTAGAAAACAAACAAAAAACCAACAAACCAAAAACTAAGCCAAGGAAATCAGAATAGCATACATTTAGAAAAATAAAAGAATAGAACAAAGAAGCCCAAAAAGTGACATCAAAATCAGGCCAGATTTGAAATTGTTGTAGGCAGCCTGACTCACATCTGCAGTGAACTGCAGAGTATTATTCAGATAAGGGATGATTTAAATAAACTATATGCTATATTAAAAGGGATGGTTGA
>JANRGW010004651.1:0-23054 GCA_024733675.1 Psilopsiagon aymara | reverse complement strand
AGTCCCTAATGAAGAGTCCCTCCCCAGCATCCCTATAGCCCCCTTCAGATATTGGAAGGCTGCTCTGAGGTCTCCACGCAGCCTTCTCTTCTCCAGGCTGAAGAGCCCCAACTTCCTCATCCTATCTTCTTACGGGAGGTGCTCCCGTCCCCTGGCTGTGAAATGCTGCTTTATTTCTAGCAGAAGCCATGACATAGAGTAAAGCATTTTACTTCTGTGTGTATTTGCTGCCTCCATGTGCAGGGCTGGACAGGGCAGCAATGCCTAAACCACAAGCATAAGCCTTGTCTCGTCCAGCACCATTGGATCCAGGAGTTCACATCCCTTGGGGTGCCCCATCCCCTGCCAGCCCCTAGGCTGGGCAGCAAAGGGACATCATGGGGAGAACTGGTGCTTTGGTATTTATCCCAGCATCTTTCTTCCTTTTCCAGCTCCCATTGCTATCCAGGGTGTTGATTTGCTGCTACTGGTCACGATGAGAAAAAGCAGAGGGTAAATAGACTCATTTTCTAAAGCAAGGTTATCCTGGAGAATAAACAGCAAGGGGAAAATGGAGCAGGCTGAAGGACCAAGGACTAGGGGAGACATGGTGGGCAGGGCAGGAAGGTGCAATGCTTCCTCAGGTGGAAGAGGAGGGCAGTTTAGCATCACTGCACCCACCAGCGTGAGGCCATCCAACAGGCAAACTGTGTGTGTTGGGAAGCTTGGCTGGCCCCCGCCCTGGTGACATCCAGGGATGCTGCTGGCACAGTGGTCATTTCTGTGCCCTGCCTCGGTTTCCCCACTTGTACCCGAAAGCTAACCGCAGCTATCAGCGGTGTCAGTAGTGACATGTCACACGTCCAAAGTACAGTGAGAATCTCTGCAGAGAGATGTTAATCCAAGTCAAACACTTCTTCTTCATCCCTCTTGGGAAGATGAGACCATAATTGGCTCTGACAGACAGGCCCCAGCTGGCAGAAGGGCAGGAGCGCAGCCTCCTGCTTGCTTAGGGCTGAACCCTTGGTCCTGCTTTTTGCTGGAGAATTCCAATCCCATCTGTGGTCAGGCTTGAAAAACCTGGGGGTTTGCACGTGCAGCCCTTGCTCAGCGCTTACTGAGGCTTAAGAAAGCCTCCTTGTCTCCCCGTACTGCCTGAAGCTGAGCCCGGCTGCACTGTCTGGGGTGGGAAGCACTGTCGGGGCAACAGGCTGGGCTGCATTAAAACCTCCCTCTGCTTTAGTCACCCTCATGCCAGACCCAGCACAACCCATTATCAGCAAGGCTGAGCTGAATCTGCCCCAGGCAGCATCTGAAGACACCCTGTTACTGATGAGCAGCTTTGCCCACAGCTCCTTCAGACCATTCCTCCTCTCTTTAGTAAATCCCTCCTCTTCCTCCAGCAGCAAATCTGAGCAAGAGCCCCCTAGGCCTGAGCACAGGAGCTGCTGGGGCAGAGGAGCCCTGGAAGCAGGCAGGAGCCGCTGCTTTCCCAAATCCCTCCTTAATTATGAACAATGAACGCTTGAAAATCTGACCCGAGGTGGCTGTGGTTGAGTCATCCTCTGTTTAATTGCTTGCAAATATTACGCTGTCTCACAGTAAGGGCTGTAAATTGCCAGCAAATAAAATGTGGAAGCTGCTTTGCAGCTAACACATTGCTTCTGGAGGAAGATTTGGGCTAAATGCATTTCCCTGCTGAGCTGACAGTGCCTTCCCTGGGGATCGGGCTCTCGCAAGGGGTGCAGGGGGATGCAGGGCAGAGGGCTGGGGTGGGAGATGCCCACCCCTTGCTGGACCATGCCTGCACCTTGCTGGTAGAAAGAGCCACAGTAGGGGTAAAAAAGGGAGAGACCCCTTCCAACTGCTGTGACAGTGTTTGTGCCACTCACCATGAGCCTCAGAAGTGCCAAGCACTATTTATCAGTATTTCCCAGTTAGCCCCCAAAGGGAGTCTGAAGATTTCAACATGAAGGTTCATTAAGTGACTTCACATGGAAAAAAACCCTAAAACTCCACTGTTCAGCAGCAGAGATTTCCCCAGAGGCCTCTGTTGTTATCGTTATCCCAGGTATGAGTGATTAATCCTTGGTGTTCCTGGCTTGACTCTGCAAATCACTGCTTCCATCACGAATCCAGCCCATCTCGACACCCAGGCAGAGAGGATGCAGCCACCACGGGTGCCAGCATCCCTCCTTCTTCCCCAGTGGTTCCCAGGGCTCTGGACTGCCCTATTGCTCTGCACAAAGCAGGAGCATCATCCTTTGCTGATGTCCCTTAAGCTGCAGCCTTGGGCATTCCTGAATGATTAAAATCTATGTCAGGAAATCCTAAGGTTGAGATGAAACTTGGAGGTATCTGCTATGGGTTGATGAAGCCCTTGGGGAATTTGGCTGGTGCAGTGTGGACATTCATGGCCACAGTTGGTTTGTACCCAAGTCAAGCAGGACTTTGCCAGCAACCAGTCTTGTTAGGAAGGTCTCCAAGAACAAGGCTGTTGAAGCTGCCCCAGGATTTAACCTGATCTATTCATTCCCATCTCTGGACTCCAAGGACATCTATCACCTAATCACAACTGTTCCAGTGGAAGGAGGTGGCAGATCTATGGGAATCAGAGAAAAGGTGATGAAAAGCAGGAAATGTCAGCAATGCTGCTGAACCACCTTCCAAAATTAGATGATGGCCAAGCAAAGGAAGAGGGGAATGTCTCCCCTCCCTGCCTGGTGCTGATGGTTCTATTCCAGGCTCACAATTACATGAATTAGGTGCTTAGAGAGAAGCCCAAGGCTGAGGCTGCTGGAGGAGAATCCCACCGGGGATTTGTCCTGGTGACAGCTCAGACTTCGGCAGGATTCCAGTCACATAAAAATGACAGATTTCTAACCTGCAGCAAACACAAAACAGGGACTTGTCCATTACCAACGGGAAATAAGATTTCACATCATTTCTACACTGTGCTCATAGTTGTGCTGAAAGGAAAAGGTCCTCTTTGAAGCAAAGTAATCCTCCCTCCCCAAGAAAATCAAGGTTATTTCAAGGTTTCATAGCTTCCTTTTGGCCATCAGAAAACAGGAGGGAAAATCAACAGCAGCCTCAATCAAACAAATTCCAATCCCTCTGATTTCCTAGGAAAGGCAAATTAGGTGTAAAAAAGCACTGCTGCTTTTTCCATAACCCCAAGATAAAGGAGCCTCTTTCCTTGAAGGCATTTACTTTGCTTTGCAAAGAAATGCAAACTATAACTGGCAGGTTTTGTTTCTTTTGGCATGTGCAACCTGAAGGCTCTCAGCAATCCTCAGGCACTGCTGTGCTGGGGATGGATCATTTATAGGTGCTGAGCAGGGGTCAGTCCTTCGGGTGTTTCAACAGCAGCTGCTGAGGATGTTTTGGATTCAGGCAGTGAGTTTAGCTACAGTTCAACAGAAAGCATCCCCTGAGGCAGGAGGAGAGGTGTCCATGGTCTGTCAGTCCCGCTGTCTCCATCGCTGGTGGCTTTGAGTGCAGGTCCCCCTCCTCCCCATCTGCTTTAGAAACCACGCCACAGCTGGGCACCACAAAGGAAAACCACAGTTCTTATGAATGATGAAGCAGAGGTGGGAAATGAGACTTATTGATGTCAGGATCATGGATAGAAAGTTTGTGGTTGTTTTCTTGGGGTGTTCCTCGCAGCATCTCCCGGTCGCGCCACCAGGCACCCACCTGCCTTTTTATTTGGAAAACATTACCCATCCCTTGGGAAGGAGCAGCCAGAAAGCTGTTTCCTCCACCAGAACTACCTGGAAGAGAGTAAAAGGAGTGGGGAGGAAGGAAGCTGTAAAGCAGAGGAAGCTCTAAGGAGTTCAAACCCTCGTTACGGCAACGCTCAGGAGCTGGAAAGGAATAAAAGGGTCTCTGGCCTTTGTTCACCACTGGAGCCACGACGCTGCAATAGATGAGCAAGAACAATAAAACTTCCACCAGTCCTGGTTTCCCCTTGATGATTGCGAGGGATTTTCTCAACGTGAACTCTGAATAGTGTGAAAATAACTGTGTAAATATTTCTTTGTCTCCAGGGAGGAAGATGCACATAAAGGGGTTTTCCTGGCTCGATTGTGCTGGCAGCAACCTCGGGTGTAAATTGCTGCTGCAAGGAGTTCAGGAGCTGCCCTTGGAGAAACACTGGAAGGAAACGCGTCCTTCCCACCTTCCCTCCATCCTTCTGCTAATTCTGTATTTCTCTTTCTGGCTGTGCTGCAGACAGTAATGAACGTGGGTGATTTGCCATCAGATAAATTGCATGCCATTAGCTGCCTGTTTAGAGACCATATTTCCTCTTTGTGATGAGAGCTCAATATCTTTCCAATGAGTTATTACTCAGAGATCTTCTAGACCTGGACTTTAAGTACCAAGCAATTACTGTGCCGTAATTCCAGGGCTGCCCACCTCCCTGCTAGGCACAGTCTCTGAAGCCTCCTCAGGTTGACTGAAGGAAGCTTTTTGAGTTTTAAAAGAATGCCTTAATGGCAGCTGTTAAAACTGCTCCATTTTCCATTCTCCTTCGCCATCCAGCCCCGGAAGCACCACCGAGCCCCAGCCTGCAAACCTGTGCAACCACTGCCAGAGAGTTACTCCCCAAATGCACATATCTCTTTTATCAATGAATGCAGCAACAACAAGCAGAAAACTCAGAGCTAAAGCTGCTAATGCAGAGTTCATGGTGCAGGGGAATGGGATCAGTGGGTTGGGATCAGCAGGATGGCATACAGTAGGGTGCAGTGCAGCAGGATTGGATCAATAGGATGGGATGCAGTGTAATAGGATCGCACAGGATGGGATGCAGTGGAATGAGATGCAGTGGAATGGGATACAGAAAGAGGGATCAGCAGGGTGAGATGCAGTGGCATAGGGGCAGTGGGATAGGATGCAGCAGGATGAGATCAGTGGAGTGGGATTCCAAGGGATGGCATGCAGCAGGATGGACTTGGAAAGTCTCCTGATACAATAGCAAATACATTGCCTGACCCTGACCACTCCTGGCTTGTTTGAATCAAATCTCTTTCTATTCTTCTTTGTTCCCTCTATCAGGTGCAGGAAAAACACCCTGTCCTGGGACAAACCAGCCCTCGGTGAGGTTTGTCTCTCCCTTTGCCTCCTCTAGAAAAGATACAGGATTATGCTTTGCAGCACTGGGGTTTTTCTGAATGACCAAGTAATGGAACAAACCTGCGTGAGATATTTCAGCCTCCCAAAGTGCTGACACTGAAATGTACCCAGGAGACCAGGCTGATGCTGGGAGTATTTTAAATAGATCAAATAATCATTGCTTTTCAAACCAGGTTTTTATGTTTCAGGCCTCGGGCATGTAGAGTTCAAGTGCTCTTCTATAGTGCATTAACCATGTACTAATGAAGCCGGCATTCGCCATTTGCGATTTTCAAAGCCACTCTTGGATTTGAACTGTAATTGTCACTGAGAAATGACAAAACAAACAGCAATTAAACTGGAAAACAGAATGACAAAAAACTGTGCCAGTAGGACTGGAGCTCATAAACCAGCGTTGGTGATATGTACACAGTAAACTGCTGCCAGTTGCTGGAGAATGGAAAGCGCAGAAGTGCCTTGTTTGCCCGTTTCCTTGCTTTTGCCTTCCTCTTTGTCACATTTTTGCAGCGTGAGCAATGCTCATGGATGAAGGCAGGTTTGTGCATCTGGAGAGAAGACATGAGGAGTTCCTAAGGCATCCCCAGGCTGAGATGGGGACTGAGGATGCTTCTCTGGGATCCCAGGAGTAGTGGTCTCTGTACCCTAGGATCCCGCTTCTGGCATCACTGCCCTTTAGGAGTGAGCCCTGAAACCTGCTTCAGCCTCTCCAAAAAGATGGGAACTCTCCCACAAGAGGACATTTCTATTAGCATGCTGCTAATAATCTGATATTTCCATTAAGGTGGCACTGTCCCTGCAGGATTCTTTTCCATGGGATAATATATCCCCAGCTGGAGCTGGTGTGCAGATAAGGGTTGATAACAACATGGGGTCATGTATTTTGTGTGGTGTTGTTAAAGTGAAAACACCAGCCAGGCAGTGGTGGCCAATTACTGTCAGCTCCTACCTGCAAATAGGGAAAGATTCCCTTTCCTGGAAAGGAGAAAGAGAAGTTATGGACTGGACTTGATGCTGCAGCAAGGCAAATGGTAATAGTAATTTCCTTGTCCAGAAAAATTAGGGGCTGTAATGCTCCCTGCCTGCTCTGTTGGGCTTCAGCCTTTATCTCTGGAGTGTTTCAGACTGGTTGTGCTCTGCCTTACACACACTGCTCTACTAAAAACAAAGGAGTGCATTGTTGAGACCTACACTCATGCATTGTTAAGTAGCTTGTACAAAAGTATTAAGCAGCAGTGGTTGCTGTCAGCTCTATAAAGAGGCTCTAAAACTACTGAAGCATCTGAAGGGCTGGCTCTGGCAACTACCAGCATCACAGGCAAAATAGAAACCTCTCTGCATCACCATTTCCCACTAAGCTGGTCATTGCAAAACAGAGGGATTTGGGATGAGAGGAAATGGAAAAGGTCATCTGCCTTTTCCTGCCTGTGAATAAAACCTAATATCTTAATTTTTTAACCTGTAAAGAAAAATCAGGAGCAAAGCACTCAGCTTGCTCATACGGGACAGTACTTCACTTGCTTAGGAAACCAGGTTTAACTGCATGCTCAGATAAGCTTAGTTTTTAATCTGTAGCTAACACATTTAAAATGGTTTTATTTAAATAATAAAACCAGGGTTTAATGCTGGTTTTGTGGCATTTGAAATTGAAAACCAATTTCCATCTGAATAGACCATAGCACATGTTGTGGGTATAAAATTAATAATAACCTCATAAAAAGGAAAAACATATTCCCTATATTGTAACATGATAAAATTCAAACACAAAGCATTTTCATAAATGTACAATAAGCTACATAATTGCTTAAGTAACCTCACATACATAGTGTTTTCTTCTATATAGCAAAAAAAGGTGTTGTAGAAGTTGTAAACCTCCAGATTAGTGGCTACCAACCAAGAAGAATTAAGAAAGTAAGAAAAAGATACAAATGAGGAACAAGATTAAAGCTGATCATTTAAACTCAGCTTTCTGCTTTGCTAACTTAAATCATGATTAAAATGGCTGGCTGAAATCAATCACCTCCAAAGTCTTCAGTTGTAAAGCTCTTTTCACCCTGGCATGCAGGCGGATGCAGTGGGATGCAGTGGGACATGGTGGGATAATGGCAGGGGATCTTTGGGCTGCTGCCGAGGTCTCGTGGTTTAAAACCCTAAATGCCCAGAGCTGCCCAGCGGCAGTAAATCTCTTCCAGCTCTGCCAAATGTTGCATGCTTGGAAAGACACTTGGAAAGACTGAACAGGTCAAGGAAAGAAGACCTGGATGTGAGGAGAGTCGGGGGTATTAGAGAAGAAGCAGTTGATGCTCCACTGTGATGCACAACCCAGGATGTTTCGGAAATGAAGCATGGCCCAGAGCCATGGAGTATGTAGATAGAGTCCTGGCACCCAGCAGCCGTCGAATCCATCCCTTCCCAAGTTTTATATGGGTAGGATATGCAGGTTTTATGGGAAAGCCTTAACATGGATCCTCCCAAGCAGGTGTCTTACAAGTGAGATGAGGTGAGAAGAGGCAGCAGGCCCATGCCAGCCTCATGGGAGCATCCCATCTGCTAACCCATCCCAGCTTGAGGTACTACAGGGACCACGTTGCTGCTGCTTCCATCACTGCAAGGGTGCTCTAGGGAGCCCAGGAGTGTGCTGTGTACCTACAGCTTTATGAAAGCACCCACACCAGGACCCCCTACATGTCCATGCCACCAAACATAGGTTCCCCACCACTGGGGAGCAGCAAGGGCTTCATATCCCTCCGTGCTGGGCTCCTGTCAACCTTCACACTGCTTTTGAGGATGTGTGATCTTTGTGAAGGGATGGGGAGATGTCTGACAAGATGCTTTTGGATTTTAGGAGAGCCTGGGGTAGCCAGAAACCATGCAGGGACATGGCACTGCAGCTTCCTGGGAAGACACTCAGGAAACAACTCCAATTCCTTCCTGGCATCTCTCACTCTGATTCACTTCCAAAGCACACCCCCGCTCCCGAGCAAACCAAACCATCTTTCTTTCATATGAAGGAGATAGGCTGAGCAAGATGTAGCAATAATCTGTTGTTTTCTATTCCACTGCTCAGTGAGGAGCCTCTGGGGATGGTGGGGAGGGAAAGGAACCTGAAAATAGTGGCAGAATTTCTGTGCAGCTTGAGAAGCTTTATGGAATTAAGAAAACCCCGGGACAGAGCGAACATTCCCAACTTGACTTATCCCTTGAGGCAAGGGTGCACAATGGACAGGGCACACTCGCTCCTCCTGCAGCAGGGCTGAGCAGGGACAGACTCGGGATAATGTGGGCTCCCTCCAGAAGCTATTGGGAGAACTGGCTGCCCTGGATTTGAAGGCTGAGGTTCTTAATGACTTCTATGCCTCAGTCTTCACTGGCAAATGCTCTGCCCACACCACCCAAGTCTTGGAAGGGAAACGCAGGGACTGTGGGAATGAAGACCTTGAGCCCACTGTAGGAGAGGATCTGGTTTGAGACCCTCTTAAGAACCTGAATGTATACAAGTCCATGGGACCCTATGAAATCCATCCGCAGGTCCTGAAGGAGCTACAAATGAAGTTGCTAAGCCACTGTCCATCATATTTGAGAAATCATGGCAGTCAGGTGAAGTTCCCGACAACTGAAAAATGGAAATATAACCCCATTTTCAAGAAGGGGAAAATGGATGAGCCGGGGAACTCCAGAGCAGTCAGCCTCAGCTCTGTGCCTGGCAAAGTCTTGGAGCAGATTCTCCTGGAAGGCATGCTGAGGCACATGAAGAACAACAAGGTGCTGTGGATGGGATGATGGAAGTACCAGGCCAGTGAATTAGCCAGGAATTCAGCTGGAACACACAGAGATTTGGTCTCTGGGAAGGGTGAGAGGCACTTTTACACTATTCCACCTTGAGAAGAGCTCAGCCCCAAGAGGGTGCAGACCCCACATCCAGTTCCCTGCCCCAGGGGCAGGCAGCAGGGACCAAGCTGTTGTGATTTTCGTTGCCTGAGCTCTGGCCACATCCGGAGTAATTCCTGAGTTCCTACTGCATCCTTGTTAAACTCAGCTGAGTGTAAGCTGAAAGCAAACCGTGGCAAGGGAAGTGTTTGTAAAGAACCAGCACCAGATGTCCCAGGTCCTGGGTGAGCCTTGTCTGCTGTAAAAAGCACCACCTCAAGGCTTTCTTTGGCTTGCCAAAAACCAAGCACTAAGGCTAAGCATGAGCCTCATGCTGCCAATTTTGGCACCTATTAGCACCTCAAAATAACTCTGACTTGTTCGACATAATGAAGTGATTAAATCAGCATGAGAAATTCTGCTTCTTGAAGCCAACAGGACACGATGAGATAAATCAAATCTCAGCACAATTAAGGAGTGTGGTTTGGGCAGGGGAACATTGGTGTGGGCTTCAATGAGCGCATTGTGCTGTGCCAGCAGCACCAGACTGAACAGGGGGTCTGCATCAACTCATCTGCTTGATTTCACCCATTTTTCAGTGCCCCCCCTGCTACCCATTATTGCCTGTGAGGCCACCGCTGCAGTAGGCGCCAGCTGTACCCAGTGGCCTGCCATCATCTCCCACACCTACTGCCCGCCCGTTTTCCTGCCACCAAATTCCTGTTGTAAAAAGTCGATGTGTTAAAGCTGTTGTTAACACAGACGGGCTCCCCCAGGCAGTCTCTGTTAGCAAAAAGCATTGCAGCAAAGTGTTTGCTATGGCTTCACCAGACACAGTGCGTGAACACTTGGAGGGACAGTGACTCCAGCACTGCCCTGTGCAGCCTGTTCCAATGCCTGAGCACCCCTTGGGAAAGGAATTGTTCCTTGTCTCCATCTAAACCTCCCCTGGCGCAGCTTGAGGCCAGGATGCAGGAGATGATCAGCCAAGCAGAGCCCAAGGGAGCTCACAGACCCCACAGCCCTGCGCTGTTTTGGGAGACCCTCAGGGTCTCCACCTCAGCATGGATCTGCAAAGCTCCCCCAAGCCATCTGCCTCCATCTCCCCATACAGGCTTTTCCAGCAGCTTCTTAAAGACCTTCAAAGGGTTGTGTCTGCTCGGCCAGCTCTTGTCTCCAGTGATTTGGTGCCTCTCCAGTTCCTGTCATGCAAATGGAGGGATGGTAAATCTTTGGCCAGCAGTAATTCACATCTTGACATCACAAGGACTGAAGATAATGAAGGGGTTTGAAATCCAATAGTCCTTAAACACTTTCTGGTGGTAGCTTTTACCTTTCTATCTTCATGCTTCAGGGAGAATCTGTTCCCAGACCCTTTCACCTGAACTCTGGAAAAGGATTTCATTTAGGTCTAGCACAACATATGGCCATTGCCATAAGATTATTTTTGCTCATTTATCTCCATTCTGCCTTTTCAAGTCCTTTCCCTACGTGCTACTTTGGCCAAATTCTCCAATTCCCTGAATTTATTATCACTATAAAATGGTTTCCTGCTCCAGAGCATGACACCCCACCACGATGCTTTAGAGGCCTTCGTCTGTTCCTATGGCAACTGGAAAAAGAGGCAAGCACTGCAGCCAGCGCGGGGATAGATCCAGCATGGATGCTGACACCCCCGTGGCTGCGAAGAGGCCAGGAGGATACTGGGGAGGATAGGCAATGTTAGGAGGAGCAGGGCGGAAGCACATCATCCTGGTGCTTTCTGGTTTTTGGTCACCTCATAGCAGCCCTCTGCTGGGTCTCAGCAGGACACTGCTCCATTTGGTTGCTGGATGGTACCTGCCTTGTTGCAGTGTGCACAGCCTGCTGTGGTCAATGCTGGAGTGGGATGGAGGCAGCAGGCACTCAGCGGGATGTGGAATTAACCACAGGGACATTTCCTCAAGTTGCACCAGGGGAGGATTAGAATGGATATGAGGAAAAATGTCTTCACTGAAAGGGTTGTCCAGCATTGGAACAGGCTGCCCGGGGCAGTGGTGGAGTCACCATCCCTGGAGGGACTTAGAAGATGTGTGGATGTATCCCTGAGGGACATGGGTTAGTGGTGGGCTTGGCAGTGCTGGGTTAACAGTTAGACTTGATGGTCTTAAAGATCTTTTCCAACCTAAATAATTATATGATTCCATGACATGCATATCAGCCCAGGTCACCCACAGTGCTGCCCATGCACCAAAGCCAGTGGCTGCCTAATGGAGCGCAGCAAGGGACTTCTTACCCAGGATAACATCCAGCACAGACCCACTGAGCTGCTGCTCCTCTGGTTCCTTATCCTCAAAGTCAAACACTTCACACAACCCCACTCTCTCCAAACCAGCCCCCCCCCCCTTTGCCTCAAAAGGCTGCTTCCACAAAATCCGCTGCCTTTAACCTGTTGCTAGACATTAACACCTTTACTTTCATTTACTGACATTATTCTCTTTTAATGCTTTATTAATCAATTCCACATCGGCCACTCCATCAATTTGCCCAGGATCGAAGTGGAGCCAACAGGACTGTAATTATCCAGGTCATCTCATTTATCCTTTTCAAACATTGGCAGAGATCTCACCTGGGAAATCAGTGGAGCAGCTTCAGCTCCTGCTTTTTACACAGGCACGACTTTGCTTTTGTTCCTGTGATGGGTCCCTGCCCTCAGAGCTCCCCTGTGGGAGCTGCCTAACCAGCGCCTTGAGTACAGCTAGAGGCATCGTCCCTGCCTCCCATAGCATCCCAACTTTCATTAAAAACTGGGAAAACAGCATGGAACACCCATCATCGTTTCTGCAGTGCAGCGACTGGCTGCTTGCAGGGCATGAGCTGAGCTTCAGGTATGCCAGATCTCCGAAATCACCACAATTCACTGTGTATTTCCCAAGCATCCTGTGGTTGGGGGTCTTACCAATCACCCCCCCACACAGCAGGATGCTTTTCTCCCATTTCCCAGTTTGAAAACAAATATTCAAAACTAAAGCAAATAAAACTATTCCAGCCTCTGGCCTTGCCCCAGGGGGAAAACTGGTTTATTTCCTCCTGGAAATAATCCAAGGGGCTGCAGATTTTGCTCACCCTGGGTAGCCACTGTGGTTCCCGACCCGACATCTCCCTGTGGGGAGTAGGTAACAGTGCTCAAGAGCATCCCTGCATGAGGCTCAGCACTGAGGTCAAGGTGATGGGCAGAACTCTGTGTGCCCCTTCCCTACTGAGGGCATTGGTATTGGGGCAAGAAGCTGCCTTCACGGAGGACTCACGGCTCCTCTTTGGCTCAGGCTGAGCTTTCCCCAGTCGATCACAGTAACAGCCTCAAAGAAAAGGAGAAAAAGAGCATTTGCGGGCAGCAAAGATTCATATTAGTGCTCCTTCAGCAGACGATTTGTAGCCACCTATAAAAGCTACGTGCTGCATGTCTTCTGAGGCCAGGCTGCTTTTAACACCATCAAAAGACACTGTGAGGAAGCCAAGGGGGATGAACAAAAGCAGCAAGGCTGAGGAGATGCACCCCGGCTGCATCGCAAGGGAGGCAGCATGTTTACACACACCCATCGCCTTTGATCCGGAGCTCCTTGCTTCTGATTTTACACTTCCAAAGGATGCTGCTTATCCAGGCAGTGCCTGGAGCAAGTGGCTGAGCACTGCAGGGTCCTGCTGCAGATGGAACAAAGCACAGAAAGATGGGTGGGAACTGTCTTCTCCTCCATCTGCGGCCCTGCGACCACCACACGTAGACAGGAGGGACGGGCAGAAAAGCCTTTGCTCGCTGCCATCTGGCAGCCAGAGTGCAGGGACCAAGGGCTGGAGCTGAAGGAGAAAATAGCTTTTCTGTTCACCCACTTGTAGGAAGGAGGAGGAGATTAAACTGGAAGCAAGAATCAGTTGCAAGCCTGGCAGGGAATGCAGAGCCATGTTCATGACCTCTGTTCACTGGTGCAAGAGCTTGTCCATCAAGGGAGAGGAAAATGTGGGGGGTTTTGGTAGTGGGATGCACTGGGAACCAAAGCAGACCTCACCAAGCTTTAGCCAAGGTTATCAAAACCCCATCCAGGAAGTAGCTTTATACCAAAGGATTTGTGTGGGATTGCTGTTCAGCAGCAGAAGGGTTTGTTATGAGCAAAGGTACTGCTGGGGGATATCAGGGGATGAAAACCGCTGCATCTTAATGCCTAAGGTTGGCTGGGGCTCAGTGGCATTTCCCTCTAGCTGCTGCTTTGTGATCCCAGTTTGTGCTTCCCGGCAGGTCACAAGCTGGGGGCCAAAAGCATGAAGCAGGAGGGCAGTGTGCTGCATGGGGGCCAGGTTACAAGGGATGCTCTGCAGGGCTCAGCACTGCTGCGGGGAAGGAGGCAGCAAACCCCGTGGCAGCGTTTGCCAGCCAGAAATGCTTCCAGAAAGTGACAGCCTCCAGGCAAGTGTCTGCACGGAGCGAGTGCTGCTGCAAGGGCCTCGCAGGAGAAGATCAGTGCTGCTTTGGGTCAAGGAAGGGATGGGGTCAATCGTCTTCCTTCCCAACAGCTGAAGGTCCTAGGGGGCATTGTGAGGGCTGCTCCCATTCCGCACATGGAGCTCCAGAGGACCTGCCTGGAGACCCTGGCTGCAAGCTGCTCTTTCCCAGCTGACCTTGGGTTCCTCTTCTTACTTACTACCTGCCCCATCCTTTTGCCACAGAGGTGGGACATGCCTCTCTTCAATAATACAAAGGGGTGGCTGGAGGCAACATGGACATCAGAGGTAGATGAAACCCATGGGGTCCCTCTGCCCTCCATGAGCCATCAGCAGGGAGAGGCTGCAGGACCACAGGCTGTATGGCCCCAGCCAAGAGCAGCTTCACCAGTGCCAAAAGCCAGCATCACTCTGCACTTTGGAGGCCCATGACCACCAAGGTAAGGCCAAACACCAAGCACTTTCTGAGTACAGCAGGCAGCATTTCCTCATCTCCGTATTTCTGGCATGATAAATCCCAGCACATTATGAGGAGAAAGCCTACTGCTGTCTGCAAGGCATCTAAAAAGCTGCCTTGGATACGTGCATGGCTGTTAACAAGCCTAGCATCAGTTCTCATTGCACATCTCCAGCAACCCATCCCTCCCTGACCTCCCAGACACACCACATCCCCAGTGCAGGACCCCTTTGTGTGGCAGCACTATACATCACACTCAATATGATGAAGCTATGCGGCAGGACTTGCAGAAATATCCCTTGAGCACACCTAAAGCTGCTTGTTATCCAGAAGGGGGATTCAAAGAGCACACACTGCTTGCTGTGATTTTATGGCTCGCGCGTGCTGTTCGTGCACAAGCCCCATCGCTGCCCGGCAAACTTCCCAGGAATTCACCTGCACCAAGAATTTAACAGGGATGAAGCTGTGACAAATAAATGGGGTTTATTTGGTGTCTTCTGGCTACTTGTGGAAAATGAAGTGGCTTCAACTGCTTTAAAAGCTGCGTATTTTGAAAGTTAATAATAATAATCAGGGATTTCCAGCTGACGTGTGCGCCGTGAGACGAGCTGGTTTGGGAAGTGATGAGGAGTTGAAGGCTTGAGAAATGCTCATCCCTTCTTACCTCCTGACATGAAGACAAACTGAGAGAGCCTTCAGCCTCATGGGGTCTGCATTGCACCACCTCTCTCCACGCTGGGCTCCACTGGGGTATGACCAGCAGGGCTGAGGTTTCTTGCGTGTGCCATGGGATGAGCATCAGCCTTCCTTGCCCTGCACCAAGGGATAGGGCAGGACAAAGAGCCTCCAACCCACAGCAGGCAGACCCCAAAGTGAAACCGTCTACCTGTGGAAAGAGAGCTCAGCAGCCGGAGGAAACATTTCCCTTATATACAGCAACATCCCAGGACCCCAGGTCTGAACAGAAAGTGTTGGCTCGATTTTGGAGGAGCTCTTTAATCCTCTACAGAGAAACGCACAGCACCTCCATAAATTCCAGCAATGTCTGGAGGGCGGCAGGATCAGAGAACATGCCCTGACCACGAATCCATCAATCTTTTCAGGAAAGAATCAATTTTTATGTGCTTGTAGCTGCTGGGATTATTGTTGACCTTGTGAAATCATAAATAGAAGGCACTTTTGGCACAGTCCCTGCTTTGATCTGGCTTGTTTTTCTCTTCCTCTCTCCCCCACCTCCCCATTTTTGGAAGGTAACTGCCTACTTCACAGGCAGCCTGCCTACAGCAACCTGCTTTGCAAATATCCATGCATCTTCTTTTCCTCAAGGCAGAAGAGCCCCCTGATACTCCTGGGTTCCATCTCCTGCCAGGGGGATGCACCCAGGAAGAACTTCTTTATATCTAACCTGAACTTCCCCTGTTTCAGTTTGAAGCCATCACCCCTTGTCCTATCACTACAGTCCCTGATGAAGAGTCCCTCTCCAGCATCCTCGTAGCCCCCTTCAGACGCTGGGAGGCTGTTATGTAGATTGCAAAGCTGTTAAGCTTTGAGGAGGACATGAATTAAGAACTGACACAAACTGTACATGTTCTGGTTCCTCCCATGCCTTTGGAGCTGCCCTGCAGCTCACTTCATGCAGGCTCTCACTCAGACCAAAGCCCTGGTTGTCAGCACTGTGACTCAAGGAGCATCAGGCAGTACACAGCATCCACCCCCCAGATGGGCCCGTTTTGCCTCATCATTAATTACCCATTGAAGGAAACAGCCAATTTTTGCACATTATGCTTCAGTGGAAAAAAAACTATTCTATTTTGACAGCTAGAAGAAGCTCTGGTGCCCCAAACCGGTGCCTGAACCAGAGCTCTTGCCTCTTCCCAGTTGCACATCTGGACAGGGCGGCTGTGGATTTGGGGAGACATCCTCCATGACATGAGCATTGTCCATTTCTTACTCCTGAGGCCTTTGGGTGGTCAAAAGTCCACGAGGGCTGTCCATGCTGCCCTCAAGCAAGCCCAGACATAGCTGCAGGGTTTGGGAGGGTCCTATCCCAAGAGGAAGGAGGGTCAGAAGGGTCCTGGAGAGAAGCCTGTTCTTCCCTTTGGGCATTGGCAGAGCTGTGAGAATCCTCCTTTAGCTCCCTGCCACAGCTGTGAGCCATTATTGCCTGGGACTGGCACTTATCCTGCCTGAACCTCAACATTTCTTCTCTTCCTTTTCCCTTCCCATAGGAGACCGCAGATGTACCATTCCTCCATTCAGCTTTTGCCCCCCAGCACCTTTGCAGACCCATCCCGAGCTTGGTACTTTCTGCAAGACAGTAACATTCAATTCCCTCACCCACATTGGTAGCAGAAACAGGGCTGAGACCTTCATAGGTTCCAATGAGAGCAGGATCTGACCCTCTAAAAGGACAGGACCAGTGCTGGGATGCCCGGCTTGCAGCAAAGGGCTCTGCTGCTACCTGAAGCCAATGCAGTGCTCGAGCAGAATATGGTGGAATGAATAACCAAAATGCAAATCAGGCAGCATGAGCAGTGCTTTAATCAGGTCAGATGAAAAATTAAGTTTGACCCCCCAAAAAAAAATCTCAGATTCAAATCTAGTTTCTTCCATTACCAGTTCATGAGCGGCTCAGCTCCAGAGAACGAGCAAGAGGAAAGGATGAGGGCTTTGCAGATCATGAAAAGACCTGTCAGCTCATGGGGCATGTCCTGGGGGCTGTTCACTGCTGATCTTTGTCTGAGCAAGTCCAACTGCACCCATTGCAGCCTCTCATGGGGACCACGACCATCCCACAGCCAGGATTTAGACCAAGAACTGCCTTGTGCCAGATGCAAATCCAGATGTGGCAGGAATGGTTCTGAGCAGCAGCCACAGGCACTGGATGGTGCTGATCCAAGATCTCTCCTACCTGCTCATCTATCCCTGGGCATCCAAGGACGGGACCTGTGATGACTGCTCCTATAGCTCTCCCCACCTCCAGTTCCTGTAGCTGGTAGGAATCCTGGACAATCAACAAGATCCACTCATGACCATCGTTAATTCATGGCCACTATCAGAAAATGGGAATAAGCCAACCACAGTCCATAAGCCGAGCTGGGAGCTCAGTGCCAGCCAGCTCTTTCTCCACTCTTTCTCCACACACACAGCCCAGTGTTGCCTTTTGCCTTCTTCTCCAGCACCCAACCAATTAACTAAATAAACAAGGAAGCAGCAATTAACCAAGCTTTGGCCTCTCCGTCACCCTGATTGCAATCCTCCCTGGTGTGAACACTAACAGCCCTCCCTGCCACTCCAGACAGCTTGAGAGCACAGAATCAGCCATCATTTTTCACCCTCTGCCCCCCTCCAGCATCCCATCTGTTCTGTGGCTCCCAGCCCCTCCATTCTGTGCCCTCACCGCAACGTACCCAGGAGGTACCTTTTAAGTGAAATCAGACCCAAAGAGCTTTACTTCTCCCAGCACCTCACAGCATGGGGACATTCATGGATGCAAGTGCCTGTGGGTGGCCTCAAGAGCTGGCTGAGCCCCTGCGTGTGGTCACCCACCATAGGTCCCAGGGCACACGCGCAGCATCCCCCAGGTCTGGGAGTCACAGTTAGCATCATGGGTGCTGAGCAGTACTGGGGCAAGGGGTTACTGAGATCAGGAAGACCAGGAGCACACAGATGGGTCACAGCCCGTGGGATCTGTTTTCCCATCCAGCCCTGGACAGGCTTTGGGGCTTGCTGGGATCTGACAAGACCTTTTGTTCAAGCTAGGTTTGAGTTTCAGAGCATTTAACCTCAGATCAGGAGAGAACTGCTCTTTACTTCTCTCACTACATCCATTTGTTGAAGTAGAGCTGAGTCCCAGCTAGGCCAGAGCATTCCTGGCAGTGTTCAAGGCCAGGTTGGAAGGGGCTTGGAGCACCCTGCTCTAGTGGAAGGTGTTCTTGCCCGTGGCAGGGGTTGGAACTGGATGAGCTTCAAGGTCCCTTCCAACACAAACTAGGCTGGCATTCTATGATCCCCAGACTGTTCAGTGCCTCATCCATGCACCAAACATCTCACAGGTCTCAATGACCATGGGACAGCACAGCCCCACAACACCCTATTTGCTACTCTTCCCCCTAAAAACGCACAGCCTCACATCTCTCACAGAGCATCGTGCTCTGACAGATCCTACAGGAGCGAGGCAAGATACAGGTTTTGTAAAACTACTGAGGGGGAAAATAGTACGTATTTTACAGCCCCATCTTCTGCAGAGACAGGCGGCTCTTTGAAAGCCAGAGTGCCTTGTAAAATCTAGGTCAGTTTTGTGAGATTATCCTGAAGGGGTGGAAAATCATTTTGACAACTTCAAACTACCCCATTTTGGCTTTTTCTTTTTTTCCCCTGAATAAAGTGCCCGGGAATGACTTTTTGTCTTTATAAACTACTGAAATGAAATCAAAGTGAAGACCCAAATAAACAACCCCAAATGATAGCTGTCAGAGCTCTGAACACTCCCTGTGGAGCTGGCGGGGAGCAGTCGGGTCTGTCACCCGGGCCAGCGCTGCCACAACTGATTAACTGAGTCAGTTAAATCACTCCTTGGCTCATCCCTCACAGAAACCCATTTCGCTTCCTTTTCCAGCCCAGCAGACAACAACCTATGGGACAGAGCCCAAGGAGTTGTGTTTCCATCCAGGAACCACTGATGCTGTGCTTAATGGGATGGGAACGAGAAAATACTCATGGAAAAGGAGCATCCTCAGCACAGGGATGGAGCTGATTGTACCCCGTCCTTCATGCAGGCTGCCTGCACTGCCCCATGCCCCAAGGAACAGACTTACTCCCCAGTCACAGGCAGAAACTGCCTGCAAAGCCCCCAACCTTCTCATTACATGAGGGCAGACCAAAACAGCCATCCCACATGTGATGGCACCCACATGGGGACACAAATGTGGGTGACAGCAGTGGCACAGCATGAGCGCCGTGAGTGCCACCTGCTTCATCACAGACCTCACCCTCATCAGCATTGTCATCTCTCCTTCCCACCCACCTCTTCCCACCACTCCTATTTCAGGAGTGCCTGGTCAACATTCATTGCCATCACCCTCCTTAAGTACATCCCCAACAGTGCGACACAAGGCTTTGATGAGCAGAGAGATGGAAAAGGAGATAAAGAGCTCATCCCATGGGCAGCAGATCACACCTCGGCTCCTCAGGGGCTACCACAGCCTCCTCTACATGAGGACCTGCTCCCCCAGGCTGTACTCCCACGCCGGGTGCTCCATGCACCCACTCCATCACCTCCCGCACAGCTCATCAAGCTCTGCAGACGATGCCTTCATTTCCCTTGCAAATGAGGCCCCATTCCCTCACCATCCCCAACACCTCCTCAGCAGAGCCGTCATCTCCACCCCGCTCCCCACCAGCCCTCGCCACCGCCTCCTCCGCTCGCTCCAGTTTGTGCACCCAGTAAAACCAGCCACTTCCATCTCACAGGGAGCCCTGGCTGCCGATGGGCTCTTACCAACCTCGCCGCAGATGGTTGATCAGGCAAGTTTGCTTCTTAATGAAGTTATGACAGTTAACTATTAATAACGGCAACAACAACTTTCCTAGCAAGCTTGCTTCCCTGAGACCTTATCTGATGCCAGTTGCTGAAGGCCATCGCCCTGAGACTATGCTGCTGAGGATGAGATGAAGCAAGAGGCTGGTGCCTTGTGGAAAAGGGGCTTTGTGTAGGTGGGAAAGGGGCTGACATGGCTGCAAGGAATTGGAGAGCTCTGACAGGTCCCATCTCAGCACAACGCCACTCCTGGCAAGGAGCATTTTGTTCCCCTGTTCCCCCATCCCTCGTCCTCCTGCATCAAGGCTTTTTCCCAACCAGCCGGCCTGAATCCATGTACTTTGCCAAGACACCAATGGTTTTGCTGTATTTAATCAGCCCTGGGAGCACTCCTGCTCTCAACAGACTCATTCCCCAGCAAAGGTGGTTTTCAGCTGCACTGTGCTGGAGAAGTGTAGATAAAAGCACACTGAGATCTTCCCAGGGAGCTCAGAGCACAGAGAAAGCTGCAAAAAACTCCAGAAAACAAAGACTCGAGCTCAGCCCCAGGCAGGACCCATCCTGGAGCTGGGATCCTGCCCTGCCTTAGCTGGAAATCCTGCAGGGATCAGAAGAAGAGACATTTAAGGGGGAACCTCACTGCACCCCCAGCCCAGCACATTGGTGCCCCCACAGCCAGGCTCCAACACACCCCTGTCTTGGCTGGTGAGGCACCCAGTAGTCCCAAGACAATGGAGATGGGCTTCATCCTCCCCAGAGCAAAGCACATCCATGCCAGACGCCCAAGGAAAAGTCGAGAGAGCCAGCAGGATCCAGCCATGCTTTCATTAATTTCTGTTGAATAATTAAACCCTGGGAAGTTGATACTTTCTGCTTAAAAACTCAAATTGCAGTGTTTGTAATTACTGTTTTATTGAAGCATTAAAAATTTAAAGGGCATCTTGAGGTTGCAGTTAAGTGTGAGAGCTGTGCTCAGCCCTGGGGAAGAGGAACTGAGCTCTTGGGCATCAGCTCATCGCCATCCCTGGGGAGGGGGGCACAGCCTCTCCATCCCTCCCTCTGCTGCAGAGGTTAGGTTTTGGGGATCAGAAGCAGCAGGAGGATCAGCACATTAAACCTGGGGCTCCCAGCCACAAGCCCTGCCCAGCTCAGCCTGGCTCCTGGGGCTCAGGCTGGCTATCAGGAAGGAGGGGACCCCAAACCACCACCTCATGGCTGCCCAGCGCCTCATACCTGCAGCAGCGCAGCCCCAATCACCTCTAACAGCCCTTTATAGGCTCCAGCTTCTCCCACCCTCTCTGCACTATGGGGTGGGCTCGCTGTGGGTCAGGCTGGTTACAGGCTGCTGCCTCTGGACCCCTGGGGATAGGTAACAAGGGCAGAAAGGTGCTTTTAGGACCACAGCTGCGAGGAGTCTTCATTTCCCCCTACTAGGTCTTGTGTTGTCACCATGACCAGCTGATGGAGAGGTGCTCATCACCTGCACGTGGAGGATCCCTGTCCCAGGAGATGCTGCTGGATGCGGGGGAGAGGTGGGCATGGGACACAGCAGAAGACAGAGCTGTTTCTCCTCTGGAGTGGGTGTCAGGAGGTGACCCTCAACCCCACCACCCTGCACATGCCAGCCTGGTCTGTGCCAGAAGCAAGGCTGGAAGGGCACGGAGACATCCTGGGACGTACAAAACATGCTGCATGGCACAGAGAGCATGGGAAGGGTGTCAAAAGCCACCTCAGTCCCCACTGAGGTCACCTCTCTCTTGCAAACGAGAGCCTCAGGAGGGGTGACGAGGCCTCCCTTGTTTCCCCAAAGGAAGAAAAACAAGCACAAAACCCAAACAGGAGATGCTTTATTGGTTTTCAGTGGGGGGCGAAGAGCTGCTTGCTGCTGCCAAGCTGAGAACATCCCCTGTTCCTCCTGCTGCTCCTGCCAGCCCCTCATCCCAGTCCTGCTCTTCTCTCCCACCTCTATGTAATTTCTCTTGGGAGATGTGGCTTATGCTGCATTTCCGTCCTCAGCCCCTTTAAGGTGTGTGTTTCTGTGGAATTCAGGCAGGTTTTGTGACCAAGAGCCCAGCTCTTTCCCCACTAGCCTGCATTGCTCCAGTTTGGGCTGCTCAGTTCCCCAATTTGGGGCTGTGTAACTTCAGTCTGACCTCCCTAGTAGCCCATTTGGGGGACGTAGTGGGGCTCAGCCCTGCTCTTGTGCATCCAAGTGTCCCAGCCATCCCACGCCACATGGACCAGCACCATCCCCATCGCCTGGGCACCAGCCCGGTGGGATGATCCCACAGACTTCCAGGCTGGTTTCTATGGCAGCCAGTTTTCAACTGTCTCATCAGTCTCTATGGCAATAACACTTCCCCCTCCCCATCCAGGGGGGTAAGGTGTTGCTCGGGGTTCCCACAGCAGCTGGAGAGATCCTCGGGGTCCCCAGCATCTTCCTCAGTTCCCCGAAGGAGTTCTGCCCAGGACACAAACCAGTATAGCCCGTGCAGCTCACTGCAGCTGCACAGACCACGTCTGCCCAGGTACCTGAGTAGCCAGATGGGGCACAGCTTCCTGTGAACTCAACAAGATGCAACATCAAGTTTTCTTCCTTCTGCCCACACTATGCCATTCCCCATCCTTATCCTTATCCCCATCCTTATTCCCATTCCTGATGGTTTCTCACTGCCCTGTGCTGTAACTGGGGCCACTTGGCAGGTACTTGGTGCTCTCTCACACCGAACAAGCAGGGCTGTAAACCATCCCTCTGGTAGGAGAAGGAGGCAAGCTTGGTAAATATGATGCACAGCAGATGAAGATGAGTTTTATTTCACAGCACTGATTTCGAGCGAGTCACCAGTACGGGAGCTAAAAATACCACCGAGGTCCTCGGGATTTATTTTCCCTGTTCAACAACACTTCCAACAAAAACAACCAACCAAAATAGCATCTCCAGCACCGGATCCAGCCCCTCGTGGCAGGAGCTGGAGGTGGAGAGGTGCGAAGGCACCGGCTGCATGCGGGGCGGCCGGAGGAGGATGCGAACGGCATCGCCCTTCCTCTGCAGCAAAACACGCTGCTGGAGATGATAGCCCCCGGGATCTGTGGTGCACGAGTTCTCTGAGGCTTCGGATAAAGCTGAGCCAAATGTAAGGAGCATAAACCTTTATTTTCTGTGCGGCTGAATGTTGGCAGCAATGATTCCAGGGGCTGCTGCAGTTTGTCCTCTCCGGGGCATTTAATAGTGTTTTGCCCAACTGCTTTTGTGCATCCTGGATACTGGGAATCCAATATACCTCTAGGAGCCAGACCCTGGGGTGAAACATCCCCAGGAGTTCTCCTTTCAGTGCCCTGGCCAGTCCTCAGCAGGACAGGAAAGGATTCAAAGCCAAACTGGCACTGGCAGCATCTTTCCCAGTGGGGTTGTGGCTGCCAGGCATGGTTCTGACCCCAAAGACCTGAAAGCGTATTCCCAAAGGAAATAGGACAGGGGAATGGCTTTAACTGCCCGAGGGGAGATTGAGATGAGCTCTTAGGCACAAATTCTTCCCTGTGAGGGTGCTGAGGCGCTGGCACAGGGTGCCCAGAGAAGCTGTGGCTGCCCCATCCCTGGCA
>JANRGW010004650.1:0-16944 GCA_024733675.1 Psilopsiagon aymara | reverse complement strand
GGTTAAACTTCATCAGGTTGGCATCCGCCCACCTCACAAGCATGTCAAGGTCCCTCTGGATGGCATTCCTTCCCTCCTGCGTATCAACCGAACCACCCAGCTTGGTGTCATCAGCAAACTTGCTGAGGGCACACTCAATCCCACTGTCATGTCATCAACAAACATGTTTAACAAGACTGGTTCCAACACCAATCCCTGAGAGACACCACTCATTACTGGCCTCCAGCTGGACATTGAGCCATTGAGCACAACTCTTTGTGTGCTGCCCGCTATGTTCTTATTCTTGCTTGCATCTGTTTTTTCTGCATCCCATTCACAAGCTGCATTTCTTAAAAATAGAAACACGATTTTCAGCCCTTTTGGTGACATTTCAGAGGGAATGAATGGCAAGTTCATTGGGGCAAACAGGCCTTGCTGTGACTGTTCGCTACTATGGATTTGGGCAATTATTAACATTCCCCGTTTTCATTGTTTTTTTTTAGACACCAGAGAAGGAATTATGGGGAACAACAACTTCAGAGAAGGCCTGAGGAATGATGTAGCTGAGTTTTGTAGTTGGTTGTATTTGCTCACAATTCAATTCAGATGATAATTTTAATGATCTACAAGGAGAAAGTAAGATAGCTCCCCAGTAAAATCCTGTGTACATGGATTCACTGCATTCAAAAGATGGATGCTCAGAAAGTCTATGAGAACATATTTATCTGAAGACTGGAGTGCTTCAGCCCCTGTTCATTAGAGCAGGGATGTTGGGCAAATTTGCATAAGTTGTACATTGGGTTGCTTCCCAATTTCAGTTGTAAAGCCCTGGTACTTATGCAGTGGCAGCTGGAAGGTTTTGCAGCCTTGGATAGGAGAGGAGAGGCATCTCAGCCTGCCTGATGACATGCTTAGTACTGAATGGGAGGTTGGCCATAGCTGAGGGTCAGCCTCAGAAACTAGCTCAGCTGGCAGCTACCTCCAGCTAGGATATCCCATAAACTGCCTGAAGACTGAAAGAGGAGCTCTGGGATCTGCGATTGCTCCTCTCCGTATTAGACAGGCACTCAGCTGCTGGGCTGGCATCACCAATGTTTGTTCAATACAAACATTATGTTAAGCTCAGTCTGCTTCCCAGGCAAAAGCAGAGAAAGTGGTCTGAGCTGGGCAGAGGGAGCAGGCTAAAGTCCTTGGAAAGCAGAGTGTGAATAAAGACTCAAACAGGTTTTCCTTGTCCACTTCAGTTACGATTTTCAGGCCCTTGTGTGGCTTTGAGAGATTATCTCATACATCAAAGATACATCAAGCAGTGGGTATGTCTTAAAAACAACTGTAGGTATGTAATTGTGAAGTATGGCAGTATGTATAGTTCATTTGTGAATGATAAATATCATTATTACAAAAGCAGAAAAGCAGTTTTCAACTAAAAACTTTATTTGCTTTCTTCAACTAGCTAAAATATCACTGCCAATGTTATTTTGCTTTGCAGAACATATATATTTAATGAATAACTTTTCTTTCCTAGCCTGAATACCAGCAAAGCGTGATTATATACTGTTCCAAAAATAAATGTATAAAAAACTTAGGAGCTATCTTGACTGTCACTTCGTATTACTGAAAATCTGACTGCTCTGTTCACATATTGTGCCAATGACATCATCCTTATTCACTCTTATGAAAACAGCAACCCCAGATTCTTTTATTTATAGAGTCTCATACTTCTCACAGATAAGAGCTCTTGTAGTTTGGCTAGACTTCAGCCAGGTATTTCTCATGAGCAGTCTCCTCAGCTGAAAATAAGTAATCATCGGGTGACTGGGGACAAAAAGCTGTGAGCCAGCAGGGACTATCACCCTCCATCTGGTCAGGATGGCCTCTGTTGAAAGTGGCCAGAGACCCACTTATCCTACAGGTTCAACCTGTAATTTAAACCTTTCAGATGAGTAAACTGAGGCTCATTTCTAATATCTGAGAGTACCATTCCAGCTTTACTGGCAATAATCCATTTTGCAGTGTTATATTACAGAATTAGTACTGGTGTATAAAACTTTCTCAAAATTCAATATACCATGGTTACGATTAATTCTGTGGAAACAAATCTAACTCATTGTAAGAGTTGCTGTTGGATAAGGCATGCAAGAGAAAGAAGGCAATTTTCAAACTCAGGAAATAAAGAAGTCCCCAAGTTTTTCTTCTCTTACCCATATTCTTGATTTTGCTGCTTGGTTTATTCACACATTTGTGAATAAAATTTGTGACAAAGAATTATCTGAAAGTTCTTAGAAATGTGTGTCCAGTGGGGATTATATTGTAGGTCCGTTACACACAATGTACAGCCCAGAAACAGAATGAATTCTCTCTGAATAGCAGATCTTACATCATTAATTTATATTTACTTCAGAGGCTTAAAATTAAGAATTTTAAGGCTTTCCCCACAGTTATGTGCAAATCAGGAGAAAGATGTGACAAAGTGTGGCTTCAGAAGGCAGTTCTTTGCCTTATCTGGTTCCCTGTAGTTCCATCAACTCTTCCAATTGAATTACACTAGTGGAGAATCTTGATCTGAATGTTTTAAGCCTACCTTATCAAAATGACTCTCCTGATGTTCACAGTGCATGTCTGTCTCACAGTGTCTGACTGATAAGATATCCAATTTTAGGTTAACAGCCTCTTTTACAAGAGCTGGGCTTGGAGCTTCATGACTGCTGCTGAGCTACTGTAAGATTTGAGTTTCAGCTTCACTTGGTAACAGCGATTCTCTTAGTAATAATAACAGCCTATTGATAACCTCTAAATATTTTTCCCTTTTCCCTGGCCATTTTTTCCTCATCTCGTGCTTCATATAAAGTTAATATGAAGCTATGAATGAAATTTTCTCATGTGTTTCCCACTAGTTGGCTTTGAGCCATTCTGGAAAAAGTATGTCCTCTTTTACTGTTTCCTGGAATCTTTGTTCCTCCACTTAATACCTATGGTGACCAGGCGATAACATATCCTAGTTCACTTTTTTTTCCTTGAGTCACATATAATACTCACTGCTGCCCCTCCAAAGTCCACTTCCCCTCCAAAGTCCACTTAGTTACAAAATGATAATACACAGATTGGGACAGCCTTACTGTGTTTATGAGCTGGGTAATACTCGTTATTTAAATTCTGCATTTCAATGCATTTCTTCCAAGTTGCTTTTGAGGCTAAGCAGCAATGTAACTTGAAAACTGGCCTGCCCTTACTGTAGTATGTGTGTTTTGTTGGAAATGGATAGTTCAAATCAAAGTCCAACACTGTTCAAGCCTTGAGTATATACTGTATAAGGGTATATTTCCAGATACAGATTTCTGTTAACAGATATATGAATATGCTATTAATAATATTATCTGTTTCAGTTAGTCTATGACATTGCCTTTTTTTCTGCTACAACTTGGTTGTGTAAATTACCCTTTTAATTTTTAATGAATTTCAACTGATACTTTTTAGAAATACTACAAATAAGGAATCATTAGAATTTATGTATGTTCAGATGCACATATATGACAGCAGGAATGCCAGTTTGTTACTAGTTTTGGTTTATTTTTTTAAAACCTGCCTGGATTAGCCTACATCCTGAGGGCAAAGTTTTGTTGTTGCAATACTGCATATCTGAAGAAAATCACTGAAAAACCATTGTTTTTTCCTAATTCAAGAAAGATTTTACTAAAGCTGAATGAATAATTCATAAAAGGAGGAACATGAAATTTATTTTGCTGAGTGTTGTATTCGTCTATGAACAGCCTGCAAATTCAGTTGGATTTATTAATTATTTAAAATTGTTTTCAGAACGAAGGCTTTAGGAAACTGAGGGAAAACACGGACAGGCCTTGCCTGCTTACTTGAAAAGACTAAGTAAACCATTTTGCTTAGATCAAGTCATTGCATCTGCTACTTGGTGAAGTATAATTCCTGATGTAATTTCCTAAGAAGAGCCCATGCATGAACGGACTTACAGGCTTCTGTGGTAGCACTCATGAGTCTGAAGTAAAAGAAATACCTAGCATATAAAATTAGTTCCTCAAATGTTAACACCTTAATAATTTAGTATTCATTTTTGGTTTTGCAACATGGAAAGCTCTATCAGTTTTGATTTTTTTTTTTTTAATAAAGACGTAGTAGGAAAGTAGACAAATCAGAAAAGGATTTGAACTTCTTAACTTTCTGATATAAAGCATGTTTGATTTGGTAGTTTAACCCAGAACTGATAGAGGATTTCTAAGATTCCTGGTGAAATATCAACAGTTTTATTATTCCCTTTGGGGTTTGCATTGCTATTTTGTTTAGTTATTTCTCATCTAATCTCATTAAGTACCAATAAGAGAGAAATGACAATGAGACTATATTCATCTCTCATTAACTACTAATTCTAACACACTTCTTCAGTCTTTAAGCAACAGAAGAGTGAAAGAAAGTCTAGTGGCTTGCTAGAGTTCCAGTTACTTAATTCTTTGGTAGCTGCCAAATTTGTGTGCCAGATCCAAATTAAGTTATTAGAGTTTTAACAGGGAATTGTTTTTTAAATAAACTAAACAAATTACAACTTAATTGTATGCATTGAGAGAATCAAAATGAGTTTTAATGAAGACAAGTGCCCTATTGACAACCCAATACAGACAAGAGGTGGCCCCACACCATATCATTTCTCTAAAACACTACAGCTTAACTCCCAAGTCTGGGTTTCACAAGGCCTTCTTTTCCTGGGTTCTTGAGCACTCTAATGGTACAGAAAACATTTCAAGACTTGTCAAGCAGCCTTTGAAAAGGAGGAAAAGTGAGCAAACCAATATAACTCTGTGGTTAGGACAAGGTCTGTCACCTGCTTTGGGGAGTTCTTATTTCATTTATGTAGGATAGCTATTGGCTAACAGGCATAAGTAATTCTTTGAGATCCATAACTGTTCCTTGCACATAGTTTAGGGCTCTAATAAAACACCAGTCATGGCAATTTTGCTGTCCTTCTGTCCAGCCAGTCTGTGTTTCTTGCCTGCATGGTCACAAAGCTCTGAATGTCTAGAGTGCGAGGGCACTTCAAAGCAGCCTATGCCCCAATGGTTTCGTAAATCTGGGAAACAGCAGACGTTGATATCAATGTTTTAAGATTGTCAATGTTTCCAAGTTTTCCACAATTTAAACGGGCTCAAAATTCCACAGGATTTATCCTGCAAGGGTTTAACAAAAAAATCAAGTTCCTCTATATTTTTTATTCCTTACAGAATGACCCAGATGAGTTTCCCTTAATTTCTTATTTCAATATGTATGCTGAGTAAGAAGTGTCATTATTATATTGTCAAATCTTATTTTTCAGGATCATGAAAAAAACCCCAAAAATATCTATTATATTTACCTGGTAATGAGCCAGAGCATGCAGAAAAAATGGAATTGTTAGGGGCTTTAGCTGCTGAAACAGGAAGAGTCATTTATCTAGAGTAGACTAGTGACTGCACCTCTGCTAGTGCAAATTTTTAAGTATTAAGTGGCATTTTACATACACTTGCAGGTATAGCAACTATTATGGTCCTATTGTAAAGAGCAAGGTTACTGCAGAGTCGTTTTCTCTTGGAAAAATGATCTCGGAAGATGCCTTGGAATACAAAGCCTTTTGGGAGCTGACTGAACGATATCTGGCCCTTCTGGAGTTTTTGAAGGGGTTTTCTAAAACAGTTTTCTGTGGTCTGATACAAAAGTTTTGACCTCTGGACTGAATATTCCAGTGAGACATCTGTAAACATATGCAGAAAATCAGTACTGACTAAAATACCTGTGCTGGATCTGGAAGTACAGTGGAGCAATTTTGAACAGGGGAAACTAGCCTGCTGAGTTCAGGAAATAGTTGTCTAGCAAAACTGACAAGGACAAATACATTTTAAAAATGAACCAGCAAACAGACAAAAATCATTTTAGAGTCACAACAGTGCTTTTGAGCTGTGAAGATTTTTGCAGCCTGAGGGAATGTTTTCTGACCAAAAGAGTTAAAGGCAAGACAGAGTGAAGAACAAAGGCAAAACCAGAGCAAAACAACAAACAAGACCTTTGGTAAGGCATGAAAGGCTTTTTCCACAGAAAGATTCTTTACTTGTAATATATCAAACAGGTACAGAGAGACTGCCTACAGTATCAGAAATATGCCCACATAGGCTACCATCAGTATTGGCAGTATGTACATAAGACTGTTTCTTCTAATACTTATGGGGTTTGTGGGTTTTTTTGTTGTTGCAGTTTGTTTTTTTTTTGTCCTTATCTGTTTTGTCTTGTGTTTTTTTGTTTTTTTAAGGAGCATGCTGTTTTTTAAGAAGACTTCATCATTGCATAAAAATGCATACAGACTTTAGGAGAAAATACCAGTATTTCAGGCCAAGCTGGATCTGTAGGTATAGAAGTTTCAGGGAAGGACTATTGCACTGAGGGTCCCCAGCAATGTGGTGTAATGAGGCAGGTACAGGCACCAAGTCCAACTCTGAAGTGAATAAACTTGGAGAGCTCAGGGCTACCATAAGGTACAGGTGCCATGTTACATCCACCTAGAAAAGGAGTTGTACCAGCCAGCTCAGGTATGGAAATGGAAGCAAGCTTCTATTTATAGGTAAAATGCAGAAAACAGTTGATGATGTCATGCAGGTTCTAAGCCTAGGACTGAGAAAGAATAATCCTCATTGCAGATTGGATTTTAATACTTTACTTTTGTTGAATACTTGCTAGTGTCTTTTCAATCACAGAGTAAATTACAATGCATTTATGAAAGTAGGTTGTAATTGAAAAGAGACAGACTAATTAAATAGTTTGTTTACCACTCTGGAAACAATTATTAATTGCAATTAAGTCTTAAAAAATATTGTATCAACAGTAGTGATGACCTTTATATCCGTAGCGCTTGCATACATCCTGACTCCTGGGAGCAGTTATAATTTGCAGTCCCAAATTTCAGTTCATCTTGCACTGGTAAAACATAATTTGATTGTATTTTTTTGTAGTCTGCATTCAGAGTTTGGCAGCCCTCAGCACGTACTTCCAAATTTCTCTGGGTTTGACAATTAATTAGTTTTAAGCACCCTTTATTTAATTAAAGTTATTGCTGCCACTGGGATATTTGCATTGTGAACATTACCTCTCCCAGCAATATACCAGAACATATTCTATACTAAAGAAATATTTAGATTTATTAGCATGAATCTTTCTGAATGTATGCTTATTCCATGAGTAAGTGTAAAAACTTATTTTGTGTTATCACCTCTTTTCATGATAATATTAAAAATGAAACTTTTTCCTGTACTGTAGCTTTAGTATGTTAACTCAAGCTGATGCATCTTTTCTCAGGATGTAGTCAGTATGTGAGCTTGTCTTCCTTTCTGCAGTTACTCATGGCATTAATTTGTTGGAAACTGTATGACTATCAGTGAATGAGTATCAGTGAATGCTGGCAACTGTATGACAGTGTCAGTGAATAAGTAACACATTATCTGAACAAAAGGTTTTTCTGCCTTCATCCACATATCATCACTGAAAGACTGCAAATTTTTGGGTGAATTGCATAGACTTCAAGTCACTAAATAATTTGAACTTGTAGTTTCTGAATTTAGATAGTTATCGGCTCAAATTTTAACGCTTGAGTCACTTTTGTCACCTGTAAAGTAATCACTTAACATGATGATAAGAGTTTAGAAAGTCATTTGTATTTGCAACACGTTTTAAACACTTGAGTAAATGAGTTATCTGTTATCATATATCTAAGTGAAAACTTGGCCTAAAAAATGTCTAGATTAGAACATACTTGATTTTGATCTGAAAAGAACAGGAACAATCAATGTCTTACCCATGGGTTCTGCTGCTCAAATAATGTCTCAATGAAAATGGCAAAAAACCTCTACTTTGTATAAGTGACTCCTAAATTGGTGAAACTCCAAGATTCTTTGTAAGTCTTACAGAGCTCTTGCTCAACTGATGTTTTGAAAAGCCAGAACTATCCTTTCCTTAATTGTTTTTGAAGACCAGGTGCTCAAAAGAAGGAGACAAGAATTTGCTTCTGAATTGTGGAGAGCAATCAAATACAAAACAAAAACAAGTCTCTAGTTTGTAAATAGTAGGAAGTAGTTGTGACAAAGAAGGGAAAGCCATGTGTTACATGCTGCTCCTCTTGTCTCCAGGAAGCTCAGTGCTTTTGCTTGAAGTACTCATCTACCTCGCTGTCGGCATCCCATTACATAGCTTAGACTCAGTGATACATATTCATAGAGTGTAGATGCTTGTTAAGTGTCATGGAAGCTAGTAGTAGCAACTCTAATCATAATTCAGTGCACAAATTCAGTCCTAAATATTGTTGTTGCAGGGTTGTCACTGCACTTCTTGACAGCATGTTTTTTTATATGCTCATGAGAAAACTATCTACAGTAGACTGGTAGTTGTCTCGGGCATTTTTAAATGAGAAACAAAACTATGTGTAATCTTTCCAGTGGTTCCATCTCGAAAAAGATTTCTTTAGCAACATAAGTGTTTAATTTTCCTGCATGTCTTCTTTCTCCGGAACAGAAATGTGGAGAAACCTGTCTGGAAAAGGAATGCAATCATGATGTACATGTAGTGCCAACATATTCAGTGTCAGGTATTTAAACAGTTGTACACTTGTGGTAATACGTTGCTTTTAAATCATACTGGAATACTTCTGTAGCTCTAGCCTTGTAGTTTTTCACCAAAAAGCATAACGGTGCTGCCCATAATGTACAGTCCTATCCTCCCCATTAGACTTGAAAAGTGCTTGACTGAAAAATACCAAATACCAAAACCAAACCAACCAACCAAAAAAAAAATCAAGAAAAAACCCACCCAAATTCCATTTTGAAATATATTTCCTGCTAATGTAATTCCGTGCTGTAGATTTGTTTTCTCCATTAAGATGATCTTTTGATCTTTTCAGCTGGACTCTTGCTTTTCAATTGAGATATATTAAATCATTAGTTTAGCTAGTAAAAAGCTTTGAACTTTCAGACTCCTCAGGCATTTTCCCATCTATAGCCTAAAAGAGATGCCAAATTTTAAAGGATCTTAAAAAATCTGACATGTCACTCATGGTAAATTGCTGGTAAGATAAATTAAGGAGATTTATTTTTGCATGTGTAATGGAGATACAATAAGCAAGTTTTCTTGTTTTGGAAATCTTTATATAGCTTAGATATTTTTTACTCTATTTGCAGTGATGGAGTGGAAGATGAATGAAATAATGTTGGATAAATGACTCTGATGTTATCTGACTAGTATTACTATTATCTCTCCTGGAGCTGTTGAAAATATTCTGTTATATAAGACAGATAGTGCTGTAGTTACTGACTAGAAGACTGGAATATGATGATTATACTGGCAAAAACTAACCTTTAGCTTCCTATACAGAAAGCAACTATTTCAAGGCACAGTTAAAATGTGTTATTTCTGGCAATTGTTCTTATTATAGAGAAATGTAGCACTGTTCAAAAAATAAATTTTAAATCCCCATGGTGAGAAAATTGAGGCTTTAAACTGTAGACAACAGTTGTAGTCTACATAGCTTCATTTTAGTAATGCTGTATATTAATTTGAAATTAAAATAACATCTCTGAAATATGGATTGAAAATAGCGCACTCTTTTGGCCGAAGGCTTTATTAGCTCTGGCTACAGTACTTGAGCACAACAAAGTTTAAACTTGCCCTTCAACTCTGCTTTTGAAAGCAGGAATGCACTTCTTTGTCCATCAAGGTTTGTTTTTTTTTCCTACTTGTGTGTAAATACCATTATAATTGTATAGGTAGCTGGTGACATTGCCAGTGTATTACTCTAGTGAAGGCCATGAACCTTCTAGACCATGTGCCTAACTCAGTTCTAAAATCATAGAATCACAAAAATGTTTGAGTTGGAAGAGACCTCAAAGTTCCAACATCCTGCCATGGGCAGGGACACCTTCATCTAGACCAAGTTTAATGGCATACTGTTAACCTGGGTAAGAGCAATCACAGGCACAGCTACAGGTTGTGAAGAGAAGAGATTCAGAGCAGCCCTGTGGAGGACTTCAGGGTGTTGGTTGATGAGAAAATGAACATGAGCCAGCTGCTGTGTGCACTCGCAGACCAGAAAGCCAACTGTATCCTGGGCTACCTCAAAAGGAGCATGACCAGCAGGTCAAGGGAGGTGACCCTGCCCCTCTGCTTTGCTCTTGTGAGACCTCACTTGGACTATTGTGTGCAGTTTTGGGGGCCTCAACATAAGAAGGACATGGAACTGTTGGAACAAGTCCAGAGAAGGGCCACAAGGATGATCGGGGACTGGAGTACCTCCTGTATGAAGATAGGATGAGAAAGTTGGGTCTATTCAGCCTGGAGAAGAGAAGGCAGCATGGAGACCTCATAGCAGCCTTCCAGTATCATGAAGGGGGCCTACAGGGATGGTGGAGAGGGAATCTTCATTAGGGACTGTAGTGATAGAACAAGGGGTAATGGGCTCAAACTTAAACAGGGGAAGTTTTGATTGGCTATGAGGAAGAAATTCTCTACTGTGAGGGTGATGAGGTAGTGGAATGGGTTGCCAAGGAAAGCTGTGAATGCTCCATTACTGGCAGTGTTCAAGGCCGGGTTGGACATGGCCTTGGGTGATATGGTTTAGTGTGAGGTGTCTCTGCGCGTGGCATGGGGGTTGGAACTGGATGATCTTAAGGTCTTTTCCAACCCTAACTATTATTCTATGATTCTATGATTCTATGTTCTTTCTGTTCCAACATTTAAATGGAGTACTGAATATGAACTTAAACTGAAAGTATATTCAAAATCAAATATCATCTCTTTTTATAATGCTGATTTGGCAAATGCCAAGCCCATTTCTGTTAACATCTTTCCAAAATAACAAATATTTCTTCAGCTCTCAGGAGTCTGCTATAGTAGGGTTAGCAGGTTTTTATTTTCTTTCAGGCCTGGCAACTTTCTGTGCGGTGACTCATCTGATTTTTAATAGATGTTGCATAACACTGGTTTTCATTGTTCTTGTTTTGTTTTTTGCCATATGGAGTTTCTCAGTAAGAATATGCTTTAGAAGAAGGAGCTGATGAAAATATACTGCTCCTTTCCAATTTTTGTTTTTTAGAAAGATGGACAAAGGCAATTATTATTAATATGAAGAATGAGTAACAGGCTAAGGGCAATGGAACTCTCAGCCTATGCTTTTCTGTGGGAGATTTTTGTACAAGTGAGTATTTCAAAGGACACTAAATCCAGTTAATTGCAACCATCATTAGGCTAAAAATAGCAGGAAAGATGTAAACAAAACAAAGTTCTTTCTTACATCACCTGCATAAGCAGATAGATCTCTGACCAGTCAGCATTACTGAAAACAGAGAAACTGGGTTTCACATTGGAAGAACAAAGGACTTCAGATATAGACTGGACAATTTTTGTTTAATAGAGACCTAAATTTTGCTTATTTTGTGTGTGTGTGTTTAAAAACAAGCCAAAACAAAGCAAAGGGCTGATGGAGTTGAAGGGGAAGCACAGGAAAGCAAGCATGTATGTCAAGTGAATCCTATATTAAGAGGTGTGTTGGATTCTTATGTCAAGTCCATCGCCACATTTTCACATCACAGATGAACAACCTATGCGTCACTCTGCCCTGGTGTCATGAAGTTCTCCTGGTCATTTGCTGTCATCCAGGGTCCCCTGATTCCACCTCAAAGGTATTGCGTCATACAAGCATTGACCTAACAAAAAAAAAATGTGTAGGTGGAGTCTGTAGGAGGGGTATTTGTGATCTTCCAGGCTCAGTAAGACTGCTTTCTCCCACCTTTACCTTTGTTCAGCTTGGTGCTCAGTGAGCAAGAAGAGCTTGCCCCTTTTCTCCTATTGATCTGTTCCTAGTCCTTCCTCAATGGCACAATGTTTTTTTGCTCCAGCCTTCTTCCTATTTTGTTATTTTGTAAACATACGTTTTATCTCAAACTGGGTGACAGGTAACCTTTTGAAAGCTTTAGTTATTTTGAATGTAAGGATAACTTACTGTGTGAATTAGAGAGAATCTGCTTACTGTTGTTTACTGCATTCTAGAGCTGGACTTATGAACTGATAAAAGCACTCAAACTTCAAACACTTTTCTTTACCTCATTCTCTCTCTAACCTAAGCACCCCCTGGAATCTTTGAATGCCTATGTCCTCTTGAAAAGAATAGATTTACAGTTTATGGAAACTTAATTTTTCTCTGATCAGAAAATGTGAATTTCTTTCAGAATTTGCTCTAGAAATCAAAGCATTTTTAAAAGACTTTAATTTTTGATTTACAGAAACTTTAGCAGAATTGCAACTATGAACCCATGATTTGTTAAGAGGAAATAAATGCAATTATATTTATGGCTTAATTCATTAGATGATTCAGCTGTTTAAGCCTTGAAAGTACAGGACAGTGAAATGAGGTCATGAAAGCAAAACTAAATCTTCACTTATAAAGAAAGGTTTGGGCTTTAGCTCAAATGAAAAGAAAACGGCTATTTTAAAAGAAAATTATCAGCATACTCAGGAGTTCTTGTTCTATTCTAATGTTGTACAGAGTAGGTATAGCATACTCACCAGCATTATTAGAGGGCAAAACTGTAAGGCTTTTTACAAGTTTATCATGCCATAATTAATTAACTAAATATTTTCCTTTGGCTTTGCGTTTGACATCTTTTTATGAGTTTTCATAGCCCTTTATTCTCTTCATTGTCTTTGGAGCTGAGCTTTCGCTGGGCATTAAGAAAGACTAGGGTGCTGGTCCTAGTTTTGGCAAAGTCCATTGAAATATAAAGCTTGCACTTGTTTCATTATGAATTTTCTCTTGTTTTTCCCTGTGCTTAACACAATAAACCTGAAAACAGGTGCACTGGCTCAGCTGGCATATTTCCTAGTTGCTCTCAGACTGTTCTTAACAAAGATGCATAATGGTATACTATCTCCTACTCAACAGTGTGTTTTGAGTTTTCTAATATCCTAATAACATTGCCAGAAGGTTGAATTCTAGCTCTTCACTGCAAGCAACATCTTACTTTTCCATGCAAAGGCAATTTCCTAGATTTCTCATGAGTAAGCCTAGCATGAAGGATGCAATATGAAGTTGGCATAAACACACCAGGGCTTCCATACCTATTCTACTGTGCTATGAACATCTCAACCTCCAGTAACGCAGACAGCCAAAAATCTCGGTAAATTATGTCCTGTGTTTATAGCCAACATTCCTTGAAATTTTCAGCTAAAGTAGTATGCAAGTACAGGAATTCTGAGATCCATCTTCTGTATCAAGGCTTATACCAGGAGTTTAGAAAACCAAGGATGAGGCTTAAGGAGTCACAAAATTTTTGATTACGCCATTACTTAGCTTCCAGAGTTAAAGTCTTAGCAGTCCACAGGACAGGTTAAAATAGGGTTAATTTCCACTGAAAATGAGAGTTTTAAAGTTTTGTTTATTTATAAAAATCAAAGTGTCATGTTTTCTGGTAATGAAATTGTTTGATATATTGAGACATAGTCCATAAATAGTATCCTACAGTAATTATGTCATTACAGTACGTGGAATATCAGTATAACATGACTTAGCATGATATAGTTTATGCATTTCTATTATGGGCAGCTGGTGTTCTATGTTTAAATTAATATTAAAAACCCCATACAATAGAGTGTAACAAAATAATAGCAATAATATAAGGAAATTCTGAGGATCTGCTATCTCTAGTTTCTATGAAGAAAAATGTGATCTCTTTGGAACAAAGAAAGGATGCCATTTTTATTGCAAAAATAATCATAATAATAATTAACTATGATATCTTTTATTTTATTTTATTTTGGTCTTTCTCTGGTAAAGCAGTGGGTCTAAAAATTAGTCTGTTATGTAGAGACCGTGTTCCGCCAGGGCAAAGTGATATTCACTTTGATGAATGCAGTAATTTTTGGATAGAGAAGTACGGAAAAGTCAGTTAGAATTTGAAAGATTATTTTAACTCTGTAGAAGATGCTCAGCTGCTTCTGGAGTACTGGCTGGCTATACCTCTGTATTTCTTTGAAACTTTGATGGGCTTCAGAAAAGTACCTTGGAAATTAATTGATATACAGAAAAACCTGTTAACTAGAAAACTAAAGAAACTCAGACTCATTAGTTTATTGAATAGCGGGTTGTAGGCTTACATAATTAGTCTTCTAGTATTTACCTTGTAGTTAGTGTTTCTAATAGGCATTTATTTTGTCTAACAGAGAACCACATAACTGGTGGAAAAATATTCAGACTAGAAATATAAACAGCTCTTAGTAGAGATGGCAAGCAACACCAGACAACAGAGTTTAAAAGAAACTAACTTCTTGATGTGTTTCCCATTAAATTTAGCTTGAAAAGGAGCAACAGGCTTTCCCTGGACTGTACGCTTCATCTTCCAGGAACTCTTGATGCTCCCTTTTGACTTCAAAATGTATCCACCTGTAAATGACAGACAACAACATCATACCCCTTGCCCCCATATAAGGGTGTGCAGAGCAGTGGTGTTACCTTAAAAAAAATCTTGATTCTAATAGGAATTTATAAAACTTAAGAATTTTGCTCTTAAAAGCAAAGACAAAACATCACAGTGCATTCCTGTATTGCATGTTCAGGTTACATAAGAGCCAAAAAACTTCCCAACCCTGAAATACTGGGAAACTGTGATGAATGGGAGATTGCTTAAATTTTAACTAAATAGATTGGTTTGTTAGGAACTGAATCACACAACCCTTGGATATCCCTCTGTTACCCTTCAACACTGTTTGATTATTTTGCTAATTCTGGAACGCTGAATGCGTTCTCAGCAGCCGACTACTGAGTGTCAATGCGGATTTGTTTTCCTACCTGCTGGACACCTTTTTCCCCAGCCTTCTCTTTTTTTCAGAACTGCTAAACAGCTTTCTCTCTTTGTCCGTTTTCAGCTAGTGGTACCAGAGGTGCCACAAATGAGTTTTCCAGCAGTGTCAATGGCATAGGATTAAATTTATGGGGGAAGATCTACTGTAACTCATCGCCTGCACTGTTAACATGTGGGTGTTGCCATCTCTACTTGGCATGCTAAACATTGCTGAGGTAGACCTTGGTGAAGATGCAGACATCGTGCTCCAAGTCCACGCTCAGAAGCTTTCTCCCCACCATTATCCCCACTGTCATAAAAAGAGGGCTATTGGCTCCCCCCAGGTGGAGATGGGCAGCTTCAGTCACAAGGCACATTCCCACAGGAATCAAGATGTCCTCTCTTCAGTCCCCTAGGTTGGATTCCGTGGCCTTTACCAGAACAGGCCCCTACCTTACACCCTTATCAGAAACTTGACAACTGAAAGAACTATTAACCATCAAAGAACACCCTTCTTTTCCCCTAATCCTTCTTTTTCTTTCTGTCTCTAATTGCCTTTGCTTTTGCCCTTGCCTTTTGCACCTCACTCTGAAGAATCATGGGGTGAAACAACGAATGCTAAAAACTCCCAGGTTTTTCAATTGGAAGAATTCTTATTTCATTGATGACCATATATATCACTTTTGGTCACAATTTTCAAAGTACCATTGACTTCAGATAGGGCAAAGTTGAGCACTTCTCATTTCACATCTCAGTTGCCAGCCTGTGGGAATCTATATACCAAGATGGATATCTGCATAATCCCAGAAGGGACAATTTTGTGTTGTGAATTAGACCATTCATCTTCCATATAGGTAATTTTCTTTAGAAGGAAAAGACTGCATAGTGGTCTTGCAACATTGTAGAGGACTGGAATCTGAAGAGAAAAAAACTGATGAGCAGGTCGTACCACAAGCAGAATGTGACATGCTTTGGATAGTTAATAAATAATTTTGTGCTATTGTTGTACTTTTGATATCCCCAGAAGAGGGTGAAAACCAGCTTGAATACCTCATAACACAAATCTATCAAAGCTAACATCATGTGGGGGTCCACATTCCTCATTTGTCTGCACTACCATATGCTATAGGTACAAGTATAACAGTATACTTATACAAGTATACAACTTCTCAGAATTCAGCTTTTAAAGAGAGATTCAGTTTAGGACTCTAATGTCAATAAATTTGGGTCAATACACTTTTTTTTCTGTTCCAAACTGTAATCCACATCACATTGTCTAGGGTGAAAATTTTGCTACCAGTGGAAGCCATGCAGTCTGAGTGAACACACAGTTTTCCTGGGGAGTTCTACCGTCTTTATCAAGCTGGGAAATTTCTACTATTGAAAGATTTCATGCCAGAGTAAATTGCATACATCATCACCCTCATATAGTTAGAAGGCTGCTTGCTGAAATCCATTGCAAACCAAACTATAGTCAACCTGGCATGTAATGAGCTCACCCAGGGGCAATGTAAAGCAGATCAGTATCTTGAAAACAAAATCCATCCTGATGCTAACATTTATGTTTTAATATTAAACTGTGACATTACATAGGTTTTATACTCCCTTGATTTGTGTTTATAGCACATCAGAGGATTATTCTCGTTTGATGGATTATGCCCTCTGGTATTCTCAGGTATGCAAACTGAGCCTATTTTATGATAGCATGAGTAGTTGTTAGGGTGTGGTTTTTTTTTAAATGCTCTGCATTATGTTGGAATGAATTATTTCTGATGCTTCTGAATATCTACAAAATATCTGCAAATTATATTTGAGTTTAGGATCCTATTTGATATAAAATTATGTTGGTTGTATTTTAGAAGAATTGTTTTGTAGTGTAGATTAAAGAGGGGGAAAAAAAGGAAAAAAAAAAAAGAAAGCAAACAGTGGCAGCACACTCAGGGCTGATCTTACAAATGTATAAATAAATGTGGTGTTGTTCTGGGTTTTTTTAGTTTTTCTTTGCCTTCTATCTGCGGGAGGGAGGCGCTGGCAAGAACGACTCGATACGAGTTATCAAGCAACGCCCAACTTTATTCTACAAGCGCTCGGTTTATATACAGAATTA
>JANRGW010004648.1:0-15000 GCA_024733675.1 Psilopsiagon aymara | reverse complement strand
CAGCTAAACTAGAAGCAATAATTGAAAAAATAAAAATCAACTACATACTCCAAAGTTGTTTTTGCTAAATATGTCTTAACTCATTGATCTGTGTTTTTCACAGACATTATTCTGGCCTTAAAAGAAAAACTACATCAAAGAGGCTTAAAAAATTTTCATTCAAATATTTAACTTATGCCAGTAATTAATAGCAGCCTGTACCATAGAATTATAGAATAGTTACAGTTGGAAAGGACCTTAAGATCATTTAGTTCCAACCCCCATAAGCTGGTAGGATTCCTATCTAAATGTATTTCAAATTTATATTTGTTGTCTTCTAATTTAATGGAATGCCTCACTCTCCATTTGGGGAACAAAGTGTTCAAAATTAAGAGTTAGACACCCAGGCAATAATTGTAAGTGGTTTTAAGAAGCTTTGCCTTTAAGAATCTTCCTGAAGTTCTTGAAGTTACATTTAAAAACTTTTGTTCAAAGCCGTGAGTGTTTCAAATTGACTCATCTTCATGCAGGTTTATAGTATCCATTTCTTTCTCAAAATAGATCCTAAGGAACTGTAGTGGTTTAAGCTCAGTCAGCCGCACAGCCTGTCTCTCACTCCCCCCCTTTTTCCTCTCCCCCCCCCTTCTCCAGTTCCCAGAGGGATGGGGAGGAGAATCAAAAGAATGTAACTCCTGCAGGTTGAGATAAGAACAGTCCAGTAACTAAGGTATAACACAAACCACTGCTGCTACCACCAATGATAATAATTATAAGGGAAATAACAAGGGAAGAGAATACAACCGCTCACCACCTGCCAACCAGTACCCAGCCCAACCCAGCAGTGATCTAGCGCTTCTGGGTAACTGCCCCCAGTTTATATAGTGGGCATGATGTGTTGTGGTATGGAATACCTCTTTGGTCTGTTCAGGTCAGGTGTCCTGTCCCTGCTTCCTCCCGGCTTCCCCTCCTTCCTGACATGAGACTCAGAAAGTCCTTGGTCAGAGTAAACATTACTGAGCAACGACTGAAAACATCGGTGTTATCAGCGCTGTTCCCAGGCCGGAAGTCAAAAACACAGTACTGCACCAGCTACTAAGAAGGAGAAAAAATGACTGCTACTGCTGAGCCCAGGACAGGAACCTACTGGGACTTCACTTCTGGAGGAAACTCCAATTTTCTTTCTTCTCCCAGACTCCTTTAGAGTTTTTGCATTACCAGGCTCCTCAGACTGAGCTCAGTTTACCAGAATGAAACAATCCTTTATTTCTAGACTGAGACTTTGAAATCACTTGAGATGATTTATACTTCAGTATTGCAGCTACTCACATTATTTAATTTCTTGTGTTGCCACCTATTGCTTCCATTACCTGTCATAAAACCAGTCTACGCCTTTAGTTTTGTTCCCTTTGCACTGGAGAACAATTGCCTAACCAGGAACTTCATCAGATTATGGTATTCACTTTGGGTTATCATTATGATGAACACACATCATAAATTTACAAGGACAATGAACTGGCATCATTATTTATTACCTATTCCAGACACATTAAATTGATTGTGTTGTAAATATAGTGTATCTGCTTGTAGAAATTGGAAATATCATTAACAAATGCTGTGAAAAAAGCAAATTAATATCTGCTTTTGCTTAATCAAATATTACTTATATTCACTAATAGCTAGTGGTGTATCTCCTCTTCAGCTCATGTAAATTGTGATTCTTCATGAACAAACCAATTAGAGTTAAAATGAGGAATTTATTGGGAGCAAGGGACTATTATGTGAAGCTATTAGGCAAATTTGAATTAAAAGTCCCAAAATAGAAAGGTTTGGAACTAAAAGAGACTATAATATGTTAAAAAGCATTACATTAGTTGCTAGGATAACAATGTTACTAATCACTGAGTAAATTAGTGATATAATCAGAAAAGATGGGGGGGATGAGCGCTTTCTGAGCCATGTTGTACCCTGGGAAGAATTCTTGGAGGCTGCTACAGGGAATTCATGGGCAGGTATTTCTACACACCTATTTATCATATTTAGCTTAATTTCCTAAGCAAATGAGGCTTGCGCAGTCAAACTGTCTTGTCAGTTTGTGCCTTGTAAATGCAAGTAGTTGGCCAGCGCATTTGCCAATTTCAGACAAATTTAACTGGGTTGTAGAAATGTTGATCAAAATGAAGTTCCTGTAAGTTTTGAGAATTAGAGGAGCAATATATAAAGTAAAACCCTGTAAGTTTCCTAACAGAAGTAAACATGCTCAGACTCTACTTGGTAACAGAGAACCTGTTCAGGGAGAGATGTTAGAAATGGCCCATTTCTTCGGGTCCTTGACCACTAACCACAAGATGTGGGAAGCCAGTCCTCAGTTTGGACATCACAGAACTACTTGGGTTTTCGCTCCCTTTGCATTCCTCCTCTTAATATAATTCTCTTGCATTTTCTTTCACTTCTTCACTGTTGATTTTAGTATGCTATGATTACTTGCGGCTAGGGACACCAGTTTCTAATGAAAATGACCATTGAATATCTTTGAATTTTTCTGGAATGATCCAATGAATAGAGCAGTTAAATAGATCAGGCAGCAGGTCTTTCATATTTTTTTTAAACCTATCAATCAGTGAATCAGAGATCCAAAGTGATGAATGAAATGTACAGTGAAGGTTGTCCCATACAAGTCACAGCCCATTTATTTGGTCGCCAGAAGTTAAGGAATGTACTGGCAAGGCATATATTGTTACCTCTCCAGCTACGAAGTGTATTCCAACTGCAGATGATCAGGCAAGGAGGATCTTTTTGTCCAGTGACTAAAGCTTACTAATGTGTACAAAGATTGTTTTCACATTTGGTGTCTTTTATTAGTGGTCAGGAACTGAAGGAATAAGAATGTTGGACTTCAAAGAGATGAGTACTCTTGGGAAAATTGAACTTAATCTTGCCAGAGGTCATAGTTTTTGACATTAGCGGAAGTCAGGCTTTTTATAGCTGACCTATCAGCTGTGTGTGTCTGAGTGTCCAGTTTCAGTAATCAGTTGAACTCTGCTGGTGTCCCGATTTGTGTTCAGGACAAGGAGAGCTGTGTTTTAATACAGAAAATGCTGTGCTACTTAATATTCTGAAAAATAAAACTCAAGCATAAGGTATCCCAAACTGGACACTCAACACAGCTTTGACATTAGTTTTCTGGTGCCCCACTTCTGGCTGTAAAACAGTAGATGATGACTGACTTCTACCTCATGGATACATTTTTCTAAATCACTCGGCATTCATGGTAGAAATTGGGGTAAAATACTGGTAAGAAAATTCTGTATATGTACATATAATAATTTAAACAGCATTCTGTGTTGAGGTAAGAAAATGTCATTACTAGTGGAGATGAATAAGGAGGCCATGCTCTGACTTTGAATATTTTGTTTCTGGTGCTTCCTGACTTGAAGGGTCTTGTCATTTTACTGTCTCCAAATCATTATCCTTTGTAAATAATTAATGCAGGTAAGCAGATGCATTAAAATGTACAGTTGTTTTAATAGGACTAGGAAGTAATGAGCTATGTATGCCACAGACTTGCAGCTTTGCCTTTCATGTGACACATGCAGGGCTCACCTGGAATTGCCATACATTGTGTCATTGCCATACAGCCACCACAAATGAACTTAAGGGGCAATACTCCAGTGTGTCCTCTGTTAGAGTTATTAGCTGCCTGTCAAAGCAGAGCAACTTCTAAGAAACACTGGAATTTCATCAACCTTTTGTTGCAATCCCCAAAAATATTTCTTTATACCATTACATGCTCGGTTTTCTTAATTTGACAGCAACCATAAAAACTGATAGTAAACACTGAAATATTAGTATCAAAAAATGTTTAAATACTATGCTTAATCCTGAATGGACTTTAAAAAAAGGTCAGATGATCCACCTTGTGAGAAACGTGCAATTGGAAACCCCTGTGTTCCTGAGGGTTGGCATTTTACAATAAAGAAAAATAAGAATGTTTTGAGTGCTAATGACAATATGAATGCTCTTATGATTGAGGGGCTGGATATTTAAGCCTTTAGGCACTTACCTAACTACATATTATTTACATAGAACAGAAATGCTCTGAAACAGGGATCTCTGTGCATTTTGCTTTATGCTATAGATCAATCTGAACCACTAAGTGAAATGCAAACAACAATAATGCAAACACAGCCTGCCCTGTGTAGGAAGATGTGTTTTGTAGTATGAGCAACTACACATGAAAAGACATGGGGCTGTGCCTGCGGTGAGGTAGGATAAGGAGAAAAATCCAGCTTCTGAAGGAACAACATGCAAATACAAGAACAGTTTGGACACAGGAGCCGGGTGTTTTTTTCATGCAGTAGAGTGTTGGGAAATCCTGCATCCTAGCTGAAAAATTTTGTGAGGGAAGTGGGTTTCCCTGTTTTACTATTTCAAAAGATAATAGTTGCGTTCCATATTGTACGAGTTAGAGGAAAATGTTGAAGCTTGGGAATGCTGACTACAGATATTGTTTTTTTCTGATACATAGAATAATCCGTAGTAATTACATTTTCCTGATGCATTTCCCATTGGGCTGTCCAGATTGGAAGGCATGGCAGATGGAGGAGTAAATAGGTCAGTGAATTTTGAATTGCTCCATCCTCTGCTTTTTCCAGTCTTCTTGGCTTGTCTGTTTTTTCACAGTCTTTGTTTTTCGAGTACCTAAAAAAAAGCCAGGGTCTGATACCCAAAACTGCCTGGCCTTCCAGGAAAGAGAAATCACATCTTCATAATTGTTTCCATTATCATTTTGCTGTAATAAGGTAGTTATTGAGTAGTTAGTGATGAGTAAATGAACATTTCATTGAGGTTTATATCTCTGATATCTGATTTTTTAAGGACCTGGAATGGATGCTTTTATGCAGAGTTTGGAAGTAACTGTTTACTTTGTAGAGTTAATTTGAGAAAAAAAGCACTCAGGAATTTATATATAAAATCTCAAGAAATGTAGATAAAGAAATTTAAATGATATTAAAATGAAACTGGGACTTTTAACAGCCAGATTCATATTCATTTTCATCTTCATGGGACTGCCATCTCTGTTAGTGATATTATCATGGCCTTCCAGACTCCAAATAGAAACTGTTTTTCCTGTCAGTTACAGGGTTATCTCTGAATTGTAGTTTTATTTTAATTTTTGTTATTTTCTTCTAGCTTTTGTGCTGCTCTTATACACCAGGAAAATGTGTGCAGGCTTCTCTCACAAAGCATCACTATCTGTCCTAATTGTTAGTCTTGGAGGTGCTTTACTGTTACGTTACAAAATAAAATTAGTTCCAGAACAAGGAAATTCACAGTTTTGTTTGGGAACAGAAAACAGTACAGAGGGGTGGAGAAAACAGCTGAATTTGTGAAAGACCTGTCAGAAAAATTTTAAGCTCTTCTTCTCAGAGATTGGTAACATTTTTGTGTTTCAAATGTCGCTGTTGAACTTGTTAGGAGTGGTTGCACTTAATATGTTACGTGTTTGTTTGCAGTGTCTAGGCGTCAATTTCTGAAAGGCTACCTAGGAACTCACAGAGCTCTTGCTAAGGAAAACAAGCCCTTAATTTTAGTGAAAACCCCTCTCCTTTGTGGTATTTCAGAAAATTCTGCAGTTTCCCCAGTTATTTTTTTCCCTAGTCTTTAGGATTTCATTGTGCGTCCCGGGGGGGGGAGAGTGGAGAGGTGGGGGCTGGGAGGGCAGTTGGGTGGTTTTTGTTAGTGTTTACCTTTTGTGCAAGTATTTGTCTTATCAGTAGCTCAGATGCCTTGAAGACTTTGAGTAGGATTCTTTACCATGTGAGCTGCTGTAGGATTGACATGGTCCTGGTGTTCAGATGGCTCAATGCACATGCCTGGACACTAAAAGATGTGATGATCCCGGTCCCCATGTTTGCAAACCTTTTCTCCATTTGAGTGATACAATTATAGCTCTTCACTGTGTTTTAAATTGTTCATCTTTATGCCCTGTGTATATTTTTTGTCTGAGGAAGATACCCAAAATGACTTCCTGATGAAAGAATTACTTGGGGTTTTTGTTTGCCTTCAAGCCTCATTTTAACCTGATTCAGTTTCTGAGTTCTCTTCAAAGGGTTTTGTGTAGGACACTCTCGCCATCCTCCTGATTGCTACAAGAGGAATGCCTGCTGGCAGCTCTCTCTCACTGCCACATCAGTTTTCCTTGCAGCTTTACCTGCTTGTTCAGCTTGTCGGTCTGTCTGGGTAAGGGGTATTCTTGCAGAGGTAGGTTTATTATGTGAGGATGTCAAAGTAAAGAGCCACTAAGGACTTGTATGAAGATGGTTCTGAAAGAAGCAATTAATGGTTATACCAGTAAGGTTCTTGAACTAGCTGTACAAATTAGCTTGGAAATTCATATTTTTGTCTGTGAAAAAGCTTGTCTTTTGGCTTGGATCTGTGCAGCACTGTAAGGACAGGAAAAAAAAGATCCCAGGAGCATTTTGTTTTTGCAGTTGTTAAAACCGATGAGATCAGTGTTTGGAAATGCTACAAAATGGGAGGGAAGACCTGGAGCAAAGCGGGGGAAATTCATATGCAGGGTGGAGAGAAGAATGTCAGATAGCTGGTGCCACCTAGTGAGAGCTCTCTAGAAGATTCAGTGGAACCAGGCTGATGCTTTCATGCCCTAAAGGAATTCCAGAGATCAGGCGGTGAAATAAAGACATCATTGCTGAGGGTATGGGTGCTCAGCAGCATCAATAAGCAAGGCAGGGAGTGCATGAGATGAAGTCAATTGATGGTGGATCATGTCTGGGTGAAAAAAGAAATAAAACGTATAAAGTTAATTACATCTCTGATACAGCTTTAAGGGGACTCTTTAGTCTTTTAGTTAGCTAACAAAAAGAACCCCAGCCCTTCTCAATTAGCATAGAGGAACTCTTTGGCTGTGATGTGATGCAAACCAACCGATTGCCCTGAAAGGTTAGGGAGAGACATGAGACAGTGTGCACATGCATGATTTATTAATCATACCTGAATTGCAAGTGCTTTGAGGCAATGGTGCTCGTAAAGTTTTATAAGCATTTACACAGTACATTTACACTGTGAATAAAGAAGTGCTATGGCTGCTATTAAAACCCTTTGTATGGAATTATTGCATGATAATGATCCTTGAGAGTAAAAACTACTAATCATTGTTATCAGAGACTCTTGTGTTATGGCCACAGTGACGAACAGATTCTGAGAGGCATGGAGTCCAGCACAGTGCATCCCTTTTTGTTTGTTTTTTGGGGTTTTTTTTATTATTTATCTAGTATCCTTAGAAAATGATGCTGCAATCAGCCAAGCATGTTGTGTTTGTGTATTGTTCTCTTTAAATCCTTATAATTCCTTGTCTGATTCTGGCAGGCTTATCAGAGGGCAGCAGTCTCAGATATTACATTCCTGAAAGTTTCATGCAAATAGGTGGCTGGGTAGAGGAGAGTGAGTCACCAGGGAAAGGCTGAAATGTGGCATCAACTAGCATCTAATAATGCAGAAAAATACTTTATAAATACTGGAAGCACAAGAAAAGCTACCATTACTTTTCAAAGTAAACTAAACCACAAGATTTTCAAAGATAAGCTTCTGTTGGAACTGTTTGTTTAGGCAAAAGTAACAGAAAACGGGTAGCAAAACAGGAATGTGAACAGGATTAGGGCATTAAGCAGCATCAGTGGATTTGCTCCTGATTACGCTCTGAAGTGGAATCACATTGCTAGAATATAGTCATCATCATACTCCAGCATACTTCCTGGTACCATGGCACCATTTAATGATACAGAAGTTCTTCGCTGGAGTACATTTGTATCAGGAACCCAAAGGCAGCATTTGTCTCCCCTAGATTTCTCATTCTGTTTCATAGAGTATCTTGGTATATGATGAACATATTCTTGCTATTTTCCACTCATTCTATTTTGAATGTAAAATAACTTTGTCCCTAGGTGGGAGTTCATAACTACAGTATGTCACTGCCAGGAGACTGATGGTCTTTCATGAATTTGGGAGACCTGTGATTTAAAAGAAGGTGGTAATTCACACAGTCCTAGAAAGAACAAATAGGAATGCACTGAACTCCCTCTTTCTATGCTGCCCCTGGGACTCCTTTGCCTCTCTTGTCTCCAGGCTCAGAGATATAAGTCAGGCAAATCCTTAAGGAGGAGAGGGGGAGAGAGATGTGAGGTGTCCCTGCCCACAGCAGGGGGGGTTGGAACTAGATGATCTTAAGGTCCTTTCCAACCCTAACTCTTCTGTGATTCTGTGTCAGCAACCCAGTGGCCCAGATCATTGGTGATAGTCCACGTGTTTTGGTAAATATCCCAAGTCCCCACAGGATCATGTACACTTGTGAATTCTGAACAGACCTGATTCTCTGTTGTTTCTCTTTGGATGTTTTGTGTTTTTTTTTTACTTATGCTGGCCTGCTAGAGGGCTGGGGCATCAGCTTTTGTAAGACTGGTTGTACATGCATGTTATTTCTAAGCATATTGTTCATTATCTACTCTTCAAAAGGAATCTCCTTTTCAAACAGTCCCACAGAAGTTCCTGTATTTAAAAATAGCATCCATAAAGAGTTTACATTCTCCTCTTGGCTTTTCTTCTCACATATTGCATTATTCAAGAAAGAGCCTGACCGTATAGGGAGGAAGTGACACACAGATATTGCTCATGGTACAAGCACTAAGCAAATGGGAAACAGAAAACAGAAATTTGGCAGAAGCAGTGAGGAAGATTAAAGTACATCTGGAGTAGAGTTGTGCTATTCCAAGGGGATAAATAACCAAAATAACTGGAAATCAAAATACACTTTTTGGTATTTAAGCATTCAAATACTAGCAATGAGGAGAGTGACTTTGCCAAATTTTGGTAAAATAACTTTTTATTATGGTGAGCTTTCTACAGTGACTCTGGAAGACTTCCTGGTTGCTTAGAATTAACTTGTATCTTTAAGATACTTGTTGTATCTTAAAGAATGGCAATGGCTGCTGCAACAAATCAACATGGCTTTTGAGTTCATATAGTGCACGCAGAATAAACATGATACTAAGAAAGCTGATGTTTTCCTCCAGTTTCAGATAGCAGAAATGTCCAAGCCTGAAGACTACAGTTAGGTGAATTATTATGACCTACTGCCCTTAAGAATGGTTGATTGAAAGTGCAATTCCTCATCAAATCAAGTATGCATATATATTTACCTAAAGTGTTCACCTCTCAGAAGAGGCGCATTCAATGTAATGCATGTTACATATATAAAACAAAGACTTGAATTCCTGCAGTTTTCTGGGTGACAAACTGGTTTTATTAAAACCAACATCAGATTACTGAATATAGTATACTCAAGATTTCACTTTTGCTTTTTTTTTTTACTTCAAAATTTAATATGTGATTCCTTTGTTTTGATTTGACCTATAACCTAATGCATGACTAATGCTGATATGTAGTGATAAAACTTCCTGTTAGAGTAAATACCAAGAAACTCTAGTAATTTTATTGTCAATTTGGACTCATACCAATGTTACAGTGGAGAATTTTTTTCATTTTTATTTCCACAGTAAAAGTAAGAGGCCCCAGCTGAAATATGGCAACCAGACTGCATGTTGGAGCACTTTAGGTCCAGAGCCAGCCCTGTATTATGCAGTCTGAATCTTTTTCTAATTAAAATGCACTTGATCTACTGTTACAGTGTTGAAGAGCTTTTGAAGTCATACACTTGCTTTTTCGATTTTGCAGGGTATTCTGAGGAAAGAGGGTTGTCTCTGCTTTGGGACATATAAATGAAGTTTGGTTAATAGATTACAGTGGCCACAGACTAGATCACATTGTAAGTTTCACACTCCAGTTTGATTCGTTTGTCCTAAAACCCTGCCTGTTTGTTTTTTTTTTTTTCTTTTCCTGCACTTACCACAGTGGTATTTGGAGACATATTACGTTTCAAAGTCAGCTTACAAAACTTTCTGAATCTGTCTTTTTTTTTTCCCCTCTGGTCACCATACACTGTCTTTTCAGGATCTGTTCATGTGTTTCAGTGCAAAGTTTGAAACTAGTTCAAGAAGAAGGTTTTATGTGATTTTCTGAAGGCATAAAGCCTCAGGATCAGTCAGGATTACCCATTCGCTTTGAACACATCACTTAATCCAAATATGCCAATATTTCTCTATAAATATCAAAGCACATGGCATGTTCTGAATTTTTTAAAATGGAAAATAAATTTACTTTTTTGAGTAGGAATTACAATAGCTAGGATATTTTGCTTCAAAACAGGTTCCTTTCCTTATTTGAAGGGAACAACTAAAACCCTGACTTTCCAGCTTCACACTGTTAGCAGTGTACTTTTTACAGCTTACTTCAAAGCGCATGTTAGCTCATTTGTGTGTGATAGAACCCACAACAGAAAATTTCAGGGTTCTCAGAGGCTGGATGACACTTCATAATGTCACTTTTGGGGAAAGCAGTTGTTCCAGAAGAGGATTTGGTTTAAACTTGATGTTTGGTTTAATAGATTTATAGTAGATATTAGGAAGAAGTTCTTCATTGTGAGAGTGGTGAGGCACTGGAACAGATTGCCCAGAGAAGCTGCGGCTGCCCCATCCCTGGCAGTGTTCAAGACCAGGTTGGATGGGGCTTTGAGCACCCTGGTCTAGTGGAAGGTATCTCTGCCTGTGGCAGGGGGTAGATGATCTTCCAACCCAAGCCATTCTATGAAAATTCCTGCTTGGCAAATATTGATCTGTAATCTTCATGGGGTAGTAGAGTGCTCTGGATGACCTACATTGGCATGTGCGGAAGCTACAGCATCCATCAGGTTGTTTTGCTGGGTGCTGGTGGGGAACCAATGCACAACTGGGCATACAGACACCTTGTTGCTGAAGGAGAGTGGGCTGCCCTCAAAACCCCTCCATCTCTGGCTCCTCAGTTCAGATCCTCAGAGAAAACCTGAAAGTTGTTTCAAAAGCAAACTTGGTACATTAAAATTTCCTGGTTCTAATAGACAAGTTGCTTTTATGGCTATTACAGGTTTTCTCACTTTGCACCTCACTGTCCCAAAGGTGTCTGTCCTTCTCCTGCTGCCACAGGGTCAAAGCAGTTTGTCTCTTCGTTGTGTTAGCCTAGCCCTAATATCCCTTCTTTTCACAAAGTTCCAGCACCTTCTTTCTCACTGTAGTTGAGTAAAGCAGCTTGGTAAACTTCTTCTTTGGTGTATGCGGCTCAGAGATTGGTGTTTCTGACTCAGCATGTGAACAAAATGGAAGATGTGTAAGAAATGGAACTCAGTTAAATGAGAAGCAGTAAAGAAGCAGACATGAGATATCATTTGCCTTCTAAAAGGCATATGTAGAGTATCCTCTGATGGTAAACCTGTAAGTGGTATATGCCCAATATTTTTAGTTAGTTCAGGATTTTTTTCTGGCAATAATAAACACTATTGAGGGTGCCAAAACTGTTACCACTAGTCACAACTTCTGTATGCGATCATGTGAAAAACTGCAGTGTGTTCCAGCTGGGTGGTGCTTACCCAGGTATTATGCCAGACTGCAAAGCCACAGACTAATGATAATACTTATGGGTTTCTTTTTTCACATGCAAAGGCAATTGTGCAATTAAGCATATGTATAGCAGTCTTGTTTAATAGGAAAATTCACCCACGAGATCTGGGAATCTTTTCAGTACTGCATGGGCCCCAAACCTTCTATTTATAAAACTGATCCAGAACATGCATCCAAGCTTTTATCCTGTTTCTGTGCCATAGTGCTTTGTTGATACACAATTTAAATTCCTCTGAACTCAAACTCTCCTTGACTACAAGAAACATCGTCTGGGATCCTGCCTTTAAAAACAGAAAAGCAAACGAGCCTCTATGCTCAATCACATATTTTGTCTTTGTTATCTGAGCTGCTTTTAACATACAGATTGCCTATGCAAAAAATTTTTTTAAAAAAAGGAACACACTGTTTGTCAAAGCTCTGTTTCTGAGATGGAGGGATAAGGCTTGTCAGAGTCCACAGCAAGGCAGCTTCCAGATAAAATTTAATTGAGAGATTGCAGATGGAGGTAACAGTTATCTCTGAATCAGGGAAAGGAAGAATTCAACCATGGCTTCTTTACACTATGTTAATACCGTAACTGCTGGTCTTTTGGCTGTTTTGGATACCATGTTGAAAAGTCTTGATGTCATCCAAAGCCAGATGGTGGCTGTACTGTAAATCTCCTTTGTAGGCTGGGGGAGAGTTTCTCACTTCAAATAATAAGCTGCTTTTACTGAAAAAAAAACAATTAGGAATGTCCTCCTGCCAACTTAAGTTATTTTTCTTTGCACCTAAAGATTGAGCCTGGTTTTTGATACACTGCTTATCTGTCCGATATCTTATAAACACCTTCTGCCTTAAAGTTTTTGCAGACTTTACTTTGAGGCTACATTGACCCCTGAGATCAGGGCCTCAAATGAGTTTGGAAGAGGGATTACAAAATATAGGGCAGGAGCACTTCATTTGGGATGTGATTAATGTGCGGTAAAGAGCTTTTAACTAGCGTATCTCCCTCACTAGAACCCATCCAGAGTATGGCCAATAATGCTGATACAACTGGAGAGAAGAGGATAATGGAGGGGACAAAAAGAAGAGGCAAACAGGTTGATTAATGATACCTCGCTCATTAGTAAGCTTTTTAAAAGGAGAAAATCACACTAAAAGAATCGCTACTCCAACTTTCCTGCTGGGTCTTATTTTCTATGTTCCTTCTAGAATGCAGCTGCCTTCTGGACAAAGACCAACTATGTTATTCATATTCACTTGTATTATCTATATTCAATGATCCTGGAGAGGGACTCCTCATCAGGGACTGTAGCAATAGGACAAGGGGTAATGGGTTAAAACTTAAACAGGGGAAGTTCAGGTTAGATATAAGGAAGAAGTTCTTTACTGTGCAGGTGATGAGGCACTGGAACAGGTTGCCCAAAGAAGTGGTAAATGCTGCACCACTGGCAGTGTTCAAGGCCAGGTTGGACAGAGCCTTGGGTGACGTGGTCTAAAATGAGACGTCCCTGCCCATGGCAGAAGGGTTGGAACTAGATGATCTTAAGGCCCTTTCTAACCCTAACTGTTCTATGATTCTATATGGTTCTGATGCATATTCATCAGCAAAGAGGCTTATCCAAGATTTTTTAGACTCTCCATTTGGAATGGGAGGTGTATGACCTGTAATTTCATCTTTTCATGATAGTCACTGCCACAAAAGTAAATAACTGAAGTATATTTGTGGCAATATTTGCAGAAACAAATCCTTCTGGGGTTCTTGGTAGCCACTCAACTGCTGAATAACTCCTTTGAAGTAAGTATATAATGCCTTTTTGGGGTTTTCAATGAAATATGCCTTCATGTTTCAAGATGTGGCAGTAGTATGGAAGCCTCCGTATGCAAATCAACTGCAGCAGTTATTTTGTGCCAATAAAAAATTGTTTTACTTTTTAATGAGACAAGAAACAGAGACTAAAGTACAGTCATGTTATACATTAAAAAGGAGCAGTATATTTGTTAGCCAATTTTAACACCTTGTAATGAGAATATATAGTGACAGAAATAGTTCTTGCAGTCACAACCTGGTGGTAAAAAGCTGAGATGTTCTGCTCCCAATTAACACAGTACAATTCTACTTTGTATAGATCTGTGCACTGTCATGATGGGCTGGTTGCTCTTGAAACTATTCAGACGTGGTTCCAGTGTTCATTTTTGCATTGAGTTTATCCATTACAGTATACGGATGGCACTGATGTGTGAACTTCTCAGCAAAAGCAGAGCATCCCTGATCACCACAGAATAAACTACTCTAGTCCATCTGGCACTTCTCTCTGACGTAAGGCTTTTCCCAGTAATTCTGTTTTCTGCCATTCAGGCATCCAAGTTGGGAGCCAGTTTGAGATTTATTCTTACTCTTCTTTTTCTCTCCTTGTTCAAAGATCTTAACTACTGCTTCTTTAAATTTCTGTTCTATTTACCTTCTACGATTCCGCAACAACAACAGCATGTGTTCTGCTTTAGATTACTGCTATATGGAACATAATCTGAAGGATTTAGCAGGCATAATTCTGAAAACACTGTTTTATGTGGCTGTTCAGTTATGATATTTCGGAGCTTCTCGCAGGCCCAGGGACCTTGTATACTGTTCTTGCAGAGTACAGGAGGCACAGGAGTGTGTTACTTCTTATGGATGTTACATCCTTACAGATGTCCTTCTGTCACAAAATCCATCTGAGAGGGAAACTGGAGAGCTTGGACTGGATGATCTTTTGAAGTCTCTGGCCCTGGGCTGTCCTGTGACTGTGGTGCTGTGCAGGTGCTTCAGGTGGCTTCCAGATGCTGTCTGCCCAATGGAACCAAGTCCTTGCTACTGTGATGCTGCACCCAAATAGTAAAAATTCCTGGTTACAGAGTTCCATAAAGCAGCATATATCTTTCATGGCGATACATGGAAGTGCTGGAGAAGTCTGCTGGTCTGAAAGATCTTTGTGAGAGGATCTTTCAACCCATCTACCCTTCTATTCCAGGACACTTTATGGAAAGCTGTTTGCTCTCATGAACCCATCCTTGGTTTCCACGTTCTCTTGTGCCACAGGTTTCCTGCAAATCTGTAGCTGAATGGATTCTGCCCATGTCGTGGTTTAAGCCATAAATCAGCCACACAGTTTGTTCACTCACTTCCCCCTTTTTCTTCCCTGTGCTCCTGGAGGGATGGGAAGGAGAATCGAAAGATGCAACTCCCACAGGTTGAGATAAGAACAGGTTAGCAACTAAGGTATAACACAAACCACTACTGCTACCACAAATAATAATAATAGCAAGAGAAATACAAGGAAAGAGAATACAAGAGGTCGCCACATATACCCAGCCCGACCAAGCTGTGCACCCCCACCACCCTTTCAGGTCTCTGCTGTCTGTTTCTGCATCCTGGCCATGATGTGCTGTGGTATGGAATACCTCTTTGGTCAGTTTGGGTCAGGTGTCCTGTCTCTGC
>JANRGW010004646.1:0-24134 GCA_024733675.1 Psilopsiagon aymara | reverse complement strand
GGAGAGGCATGGGGCTTTTCCAATCAGCGTGGAGGGTCAGTAAAAAGGAGCGTGAGGAGCCAGAAACATGCTCTCATCCGCATCTCCTGCGTGTATGTCCCTGCCAGTCCCAAGCGGCTTGCTCCAAGTTCCTCCCGGATTCCCACGTAAAGGGGTGAAGCGAGTCATTTTAATGGATGGCTACGCAGAGCAAGAGATGTGTAAAGCAAATGTGTCATCTCGCAGGCTGTCTCAGCATCCCCAGAGGCTGAGGAGCTCATGTGATGGGGACATCACTGAGATATTCATGAGAGAAGATCACACACAAAGCCAAGATGATGCTGGTGCTGCAGTACTCTGCTCTGGGTACACGTGTGAGAGGGAGCTCACCTCTCACTGAACAGAAATCCCCTTTCTTTGCAATAAGGACAGTGGGATGCAAGCACGGGGTGTCCTAAAGTGCTCTGCTGGGGTAGGCTGTCCTGTAGAGTAGGAGCTTGCAGAGCTGTTGAGAGTAAGAAAACACATCTGGGCCACATCTCCAGCACCAGCTCAGCTGAGGATGGGAGGAAAAGAAATGGACATGTGCCACAGACTGAGGCTTTTTATTGCCACCGTGACACCTCCCAGGACTCAGAGGGAGGGCCAACCCAGTCTCATACTGAGATTCAGCTTCAGTGAGCCCATGGTCTCTCAGAGCTGTCCCAGTGCAAAGTCATCCCTGGTGTTTGGTGGCTGATGTATCTCATGAGTAAGAGACAGGCTTCAGCTCTAGTCATAAGCTTTTAAAATGAAATCTGGGACAGGAAATGGCATCAACAATGTGTCTGAGAAAGAAATATAGACCAGTTGCTTAGGCTAAAAATCAGTTCAGACAGTTAAGAGACGTGTGGTCAGATGCTGAAATGCTCAACATCTACCCACTGTTTCCAAACAGCTTGTATTAGCTCCCTCAGGAACTCTGGTTCCTGACAGAGAAAACAAGGCAAGCCAGGCTGGTGGCAACACTCAGGCTTATGAAGGGCTCTGAAATGTCCCTTCTCAAATGAGATGATTCTCTGTTTTGAAGCTGGCTGATTTTTGAGCAGCACTGTCCAGAGTTGGGTCAGGAAGCAGGTAACTCTCCCACCCCTTGTAGAGCAGCTCTAGGACAGCTGTGGGGCTGCTGTGCTGGAGAACACTGCTGCTATATATGCATTGATTGAAAAGAAAAAAGAAAACACCTTCCCCTGCAGTGGCATCTAACCAGGGAACAACTACATAGGAACCACCTCTAGTGGAAGAGCAATACATGGTCTGGGGAAGAAATCTTGCCATAACCTCATGAAGAGAAGTGAGGACAAACTGGAGCCACAGACCCACGGCCATGCAGGCGCTCTGCCTGGATCTGAACTCCCTGGTGCTCTGACTGATAGGGACTGGCATTTCAGTTTGGTCCACTACATATAAACACTGAGCTCAGCTGCAAAGTCTGGTCCTGCAGCCAAAATGTTGAGGGGAAGCCTACTGTGAGCCCAGTGTGAGAGGTGGAGCTGCAACAGCCTTGAACTGAAAGAGTGCCAAGTCCAGGGCACGCTGTGTAGGAATGCTGGAACTCTGGGCTCTTGCCCTTTTCACCTCCTGGCCGCCCTGATCACAGTATTTTTCTTAATGTCATCTTGGGCTTTATGGGTCCTTGTCAGCATTCCTATGAAACACCAGAGGATAATTCAGGTCAGATACATCTCTGATCCTGGTAGGAACCCTCATCTCTCTCCACTGGTTGCAAGGTGGACTTGTCAGCTGCATTAGGCTCCTAAAACTTGGTGGTGGCAATATCCCCCCTGAGTCAAAGTCATTAGGTGCCTCCTCTAAACATAGTAAACGTGCCGCTTGTGCTCGCCCTCCCCTAGCCGGCCTCCACACAGCTCCTGCCAACAGCTATGGAAACATTCCCATGGATTACCACGGGTGCTGGAGGAGGGCCTTATATAGTGAGACTTCCCCTTTGCCCTAAGCCCTTCACAGAAGTACTTTATTGTTTTATGACAGAGCAGTAACACTTGACATAAATATCTAAGCAAGGCTAACAATGTCAATACTGTGTAAATACCCACAAAAGAGACCCTTATTTTATTAGACTTTTGCCCTCTTTTACCTGTTATCAGCCAGGGTTAACTCTGTGCTAGATGTATATGCATTTTACAAGGAATCTGCCAATTTTACACACTGCTGTAGGTCATGTCTCTGAACATCGAGAGCCCAGCTCTGGCTCTCCACAAACTACAGTTTTATCGGGAGTCAACAGAGCCTGTACCTGCTTGAGGGATCAATCATGCTGTCTGTTAAATCAGAGGGAAGTGGCCTTCAGAAGTTCAGAGTCCAAGCTAGAACAGCACATTTTGCAGTATGTACGCAACAAACAACATCCACCAGTGTCACTAGCAATTGTGTGCTGATGTCTGATGACAGAATGTGCTGGGGTCTCAGTTCTTCCACCCTAACCTTGATCCTGTCAGAATTGGTACACCCTGCTCTCAGAAATCAGTGGAAATACTCGCAGGGCAAGACACAAGCCAGTGCAGAGACACTCATCATGTTCCCTGACTTAATTATTGCACTTCAGGTACCGGCCTGCAGTGTCAGCCACAAATGAGATTAATTTATAATCTTTAGTGCTACGGAAACACCTTGGACTGAAGCGTTCCATGCACACTGATTACAGTTACAGATTCAGTAACTTAGAATCACAGACTCATTTAGGTTGGAAAAGATCATTGAGTCTAAATGCTAACCTAATACTGCCAAGTCTACCACTAAACTGTGTCCCTAAGCACCACGCCAACATGTCTTTTAAATACCTTCAGGGATAGTGACTCAACCACTTCCCCGGGCAACCTGTTCCAATGCTTGACATTTCAACTTGTGCCATCTTATTTTTAAACCATACTTAACTTTACTAACAATTCCTTCTTATTCACCTCTAAGCACATCATATCGTACCTACATAATAAACACCCGGGAACTTCCAAGTCAAACGAAAGTTCAGCCCTTAACACAAGCTCTTATCCGCCTTCTCTTGCTTATCCAGATGAGCCTTACAACTTCATTTTTAATATCTGAGGCTAATGCCTCTAAATCAATCATAGAAAATCAAGTCACTTACTATAAAGAGCAGACTGACTTTTTAGCATGTTTACAACCCCAATGCCAAGTTTTGTATTTGTCTATGCTTAAAATGGTTGGAATTTACTCCTGCTTCCCTTGGAGACTTTGTCTGGTTTTACTTGTGACACCTGATTATCTGAGATGCTTTTCACCACCTTCTCATAGTGGTAATACTCAGGCCTCTAGATGGGACCTCTATTTTGGAGAGCATTTAGTTAAACAAGAACTCTAAAAAAGACAGTCAGTGCTATGTACACACATAGAGAATGCTTTCATTTGCTCTCAGCATGCCTTTCACTGAAAAAGGTATGGTAAGCCCCAGATCTGAAGGTCCTTCTCCATCCCTAAAGAAAGAACCCGTTTGGGTTAATCTATTATGGTACTGTAACCTGGACTGTATCCTACATAATTTGAAAGGAAAAAAGGACTTGTTTCCTTGGGCCTGGAGCACAGGTCTGGACAAGGAGCTTGTACTAAATAAATGAAATTTATTTTATTTTATTTTCATTTTAGACAGTGCCCTGAGGACTTCATAAACTTGTGGACACTGTCACTTACTCCCTGAAGAAGAGCTGCATTCCAGTTCTGCCACCTTTTAGAAACCCACTCAACTTCCTATATTAAACCAATGCTGTTAATTTTGGTCTAAGAGCTAGAGGGGTAACTTTAACAAATGAACTGCCCTCAACTTTAAGGGAAGAGCTAGTGCTTGACTTGGCACGCTCAGGTGATATAAACCATAATACCATTCATGGGACTTGGCCATAGGAGATGATCAACCCTCCTGGCTCAACCTATTGTAAAGCATTTAACATGCAACAAGACCACAAAAGTACAAAACCCAAAAGACTTTCTGTCTTGGTTATAAGATTTGCCCATGATCTAATATTCCCAAACACATAAGCTTATATGGTTATAAACCACTGACTTGTCACACCAGCATGAGGAGTATCAACCATGAAGAGAACAAGGTGGGTGGATGCTCTGTGGGTGCCAGTCTGTCCTGCTTTGCCACTGCTTTGCAGGGGATCCAGAGGGGAAGATGCAATTCACACTCTGACTGGTATTTTCTGTGGCCTGCTGCATTACAGGCTGGCTGATAAATTAAGACAAATGGTTAACAGACCAATTCAAAAAGCACGGCTTTGTGGGTGTGCACACAGCAGTTAAGAACAGGGCTGCCAAGGTAGGATTATTTTGGCAGAGTTACACTTCATAGGAGGGCACAGCTTTCATGGAACGACCCTGCACAACAGGGAGGAAAATCCCGCTGCTGTAGCTCCTGACTGGAACCAAAGGAAATGTTGCTTGAAACTCCAGCCCCCAGCTGCCCATGACAGCTACTGGAGTATGTCCTGTCAGCAGCTATTTCAGTGATGGTTCATACACTTGAACAGAGCACAACAGGGAGGCTGAGCACAGGCAAGGAGGATAGAGGAAATTGTACAAACACAGACACAGGAGGACATAAAAAACCCAACCAAAGTGCTCCTCCCAGGGCTCCCTAGACCCCAGAGTCTCTGCTCTGTGTTGATGCTTTTCCTACCACCTCTTACAGGCTGAAGTGAGGAAGGGAGGTGGCAGTGATTGGTGAAGGAGACATCATAATGGAAATTGCTCACCTTGTAAAGCAAATAACGAGGAAGAGAAGGTCTTGCCCATGGTTTTCTTGTACAGCTTTTGTGGTCCTGTCAAATATTAACTCCTTGCTTGTAGCCGATTTCATCACACAGATGAAGTCCAAAGGTTCCTGCAGAAGAGAGGACTGACATTCCTGGTGGACTTCTGGTCTTTTTGAGGAGGAACAGGAAGACAGTGAGGGAGAGGATATTCCTTCTCTTTGAAGGCCACAGGAGCATGGGGCTGGGTGTGGATTTCTCTGGGGCCCTCAGGCAGTAGGTTTATGCCCATGAGCTCCACCATGGCTCACAGCTGCAATCCTTGGTCACCAAAGCCACAGCCCCAAGGCTGTTCCTCAGCTGCTGCACTGCAAGAAGTAGCCCAGAAAAGCAGGAGTCATTCCTGCTCCTACATCTATTGGCTGAACAGCCCTTATGATGTGGGCAAAGTCATGCCCCTCCAGCCCTTCAGTGGTCCCTTCTGTCCAGCTGGGAGATGCCTCCCTTGCTTAGGATTCAAGCCCCTGAGCTAGGACCCTTCCGGCAGAGGTCCACAGAGCGCCACACAGTGGGGAGCTGCCTCCCTGTGCCTCCTGCCTGCCTCCTAGGACCTCCGTATCCAAAGGTGCCTGACAACAACAGCTCTCACCCACTAAGTTCACCTGGGAGCTGTTGGCGCTCAGCACCATTAAAAATCCAGGCATCTGTGGCTTTCAAAAAACACTGGAGAGGTTTCAGTGGGAAAACCAAACCTGCAATGCTTGATGCAGTCATTGACAGTAGTTCCAGAGATCTCCTGGCTCAGACTAGGAACAGTAAATACCATCATTCGCTTAGATTTGAAAGACTTTCCACCAGCAGATTAGCACTTTTAAGGAAACCAGCATTCCGAAGCTTGTCCTACCCAGGATGCAGTACCCACCAGAAGGCAAATTCAAAAGGACAAACAACTTTTCTTAGTGTTTATTGAGAGTTGCCTTTATACATGAGGGACTGGTGCTCTGACGCTGTCACAAGTGAACCCAAATAAACCCTGCTCAAGTGTCAAGCAATTCGACCCACTGAATTTAAATTAGAACATTATTACACATCAAAAATAAATTAAGACTGTTGCCTAGTAGTTGCAGATAATTAAATAAAAATCCTTGTCAAAAGTAAAAAAACAACCAAGGCAAACACAAGAACAATGAAACACACGGAATGATGTTGCCAATAAGTTAACAAATAGCACACACATATAACGGCTTTCCAAAAACCCAGGGTGCACCGCCAGTGATGCTGAAATCCACTGCAAGTGCTGCAGGTGAGCTGGTGCTCAGGCTGCCAGGGACAGCATCAGCCACTGAGCTCAAGCTGCTCACTCCTGGTTCCCCCAGCTTCTATCTGCCTCAGTTGAAGTAAAGATGGTTTGGAAGCTGCTTTTATCACTTGAAACCCTTCAAACACACATTTTGGTCACAAATTCTTACTTTTGCCTAGCTCAAGTACAGGAGAGACTCGTATAAACTAAGCTGGTATCACAGGTATCAATGCCATTAGAAATCAGTCTGAAAGCACACTCCAGTTAAAGCAAGATCGACTTTGTAGACAAGTGCACAAGCAAAACCAAAACAAATCCTCTTCCCACCAGAACAATGCTGTGTATTCAAGGATTTACATTGATTCAACATGTGAATTAGACACATGTAAATAAATCATCAAGCCACTGACACTTGTGCACATAGATGAGGCCTAACACACTTTGGTCCTAGAGAGCTGATAGCTTTCCAGGCCTGGATTCCTCTGATGCTGCCCACAAGTGACACCTTTGTGATTTGGATTAACAGCCACCCTACGGAATTTGGCATTTTAAGATATGAGCCCAGCCAGTGGGTGCACACCCGGGTTTTCAAGTAAAGAAGGACTTTGCACATCATCATCCAGGCTGTTTCCTCACTGCACGGCTAAAATTCAGTGACAGCACTGCCACTGCCAAATGTGATTCCTGCTACTGGTGTCAAAAGCACACTTAAAAGATCACAGTCAGTATGGACATGGGCCCAGGGCTGACACATGCCAGAAGTTAACCATATACTTCAGCAAATCATGCTCAAATTGAACAGGTTAAAGCTTTCCGCAAGGAAAGGCTGAGCAAACCCTCACTGGTTAGCTCTCCAGGAACCGGGATGCACTACAATTAAGATTCGAGGAAACGCCTTCACTCCCATGGCACTGTGCATGCAGGTAGGGAGCACTGCATGGGAGTCCCCAGCCACACGGCATGGGCTGGCCAGTGGTTCCAGGAGGAGCACAACTGCGTGTGACCTGACCACATTTTAATGCCCAGTCCTTGCCATTATTATATATGCACAGCTCCGGAAGGTCTTGCATAAGCACAACCACTGAAGACAAACCCAGCTAGTCTCCAAAACACAGGTAATAAAACCCAATGCCATCTCCATGCTACCCTTTCACTTATTTCCTTCTCAAAGCATAGACAGTAAACAAATTTTATGGTCACCACTCCTAGCAAGATGGAAACTGCCATTAGCAAGGGTTTTGCGCTCCAGCTCCAAACACGCTGCCTCACAGCAGAGCATTCCTGACAAAATTTTTCACTTTGAAAATTTAAGGCACCAAATTGATCAAAATGAGAGGTTTCCATGCAGCGTGGCGTCTTCAGAGCTGGTATATGCAGAACTCAGCTGCTCCTGCAAAACAGCATGCACAGCCACGGAAGAGTTTCAGTTTAAGTGTACAAATTAATCATCGAACAGCAGATTCAATCAGGAAATCCAAACCAAAGAGATGGACACTAATGTACCGTACTGTAAGGTACTCGTACCGGGAAGGGAAAACTGGAAGGCAAAATAGGAAGGAGAGAATGATCAGACTCGACTGGTTCAGAAGCGACACGATGAGCTGTGAAGCTCAAAGTCTAGCTGTAGGCTGTAGGCTCAACACTGTGAGCAAAGACAGGGACAGAGACAGAGGGGGACTGGCTTGCAACTGAGCAGCAGTGATGATGATTATTCAATTACACTTCTTCTATAGACATCAACAGTCGTCTGCAACCCAGGCAGTGACCTTGGGAAGCCCAGGAAACTCAGTGGCTTCTGTTGCTACAGGGAAAAAGCAAAATACAACTGTGCAGCTTCCACACCTCACTGTAAACAGACATCTTCTGCTTTTCTAAGTCTCTCAGGACATTATCATCAATCCATTATAATATACATAATCCCGAATATTAAGAGAAGCCTTGACAAGAGGAGCACCAGAGGTACCCTGAGGATTCACTCCTAAAAGGCCATCAGAGCCTGTGGAGTACTGGAAAAACTCAAGTTCCTCATTACAAAATACCTTCTCTCACTTATATAGGAAACCCTCACAACTGCCAGCTCCTATCCTCCCAGCAATGAGCTCATATTGGTATGTGCCAGCCAGGATACACACATCCCAGTCGTGTCATATCCCAAACCCATCATTTTTCAACACCTAAGACAGACAAAAGAATTCTACATAAGAGATCAAAATTTCTCTTTTTATAGGTTGCTAATATACAAAGAAGCTGCGGTTTGCATCCACTAGGTAGGTCCTTCGTCTCATCAAAAGAACACTAGAGGAACAGAGACTTAAATAAGGACCTCTATAGTGTCCCAGATTCAAATAATCTCAGACTAACTAAACTGAGATGAGAAGTTTCTAAGTAGCTGTAGAGGGTCAGGCTATAGCCCAGTGCAGCGAAGCACCCTATTTCTACACTGATTACAAGTTCTGTAGAAGCAAAAGCAGTAACTGGATGTACAGGTAAGTTTCTCCTCTGACAGCTATGAAAGCACCTTCTCTGTGAAGGAGACAAAGAGCACGTTATATCCTGGTTCACAATAAATGCTATTGTTCCAATTTATTTCACGCATGGGTATGACGAGACTAGAAATACCAATACATAATTTCATCCCTGTGGGGGCAGGGAGAAAGTAGTGCAATCTGGAAAGACCCCAGGTACTTTTCCACTGGTGCTCACCCAGAAGTCTGCAGAACAGAGCCACATGCAGGCTACAGGCAGCAGAAGGGAGAAAATGAGTAGCTAGCAGTGGGTACCAGCACGCAGCACAGTTGTACAGCGGAGACAATCACACGAGGGCATAGTGCTGTCTGAAACCTAAACCGTCTACAGAACCCCAGGCTGAGTCTGCTGTTAGCAGATGGCTCTTGCAGGAAAACTGTTCTTTCAGAGCTGGGTCTTTTGAGAGTTAGCAATGTGAACAGTAGTTTCAGTTAATTCTTTTGCCTTGCAGTCCAGAAAAATGAATAGGGCATGTTCCTACTGCATCAGCACCTTCTGAGGGCAGGATCAAGCCTTTTGTTATGCTTACATAACTGTGACAGAAGACTTTATCTTATGCATTCATATGGGGTAACTTCCATTGGGTACAAGCTAGGCATCCCTGAGAGGAAAGCATCTCTCACATTACAGTCTGCTCCTACAGCTAGCATGAGAAGCTATATTACTTTTCCAAAGCAGAAATAAACATGTGTCCATTTTAGGAACTGGAAGGCTTCCAACAACACTGAATTTTAAAGAAAAGAATCTGACCTGTATTGTACAGTATCTTTTCACATAAAGCTTTGGGTGCCACCAGCATATTGTAAAAACATGCTTTGCTCTTTGCTGTTAGTAACAGCAGTGGCTCCAGACCCAAGACTAATTCCAGTGGTTTTGCTGACATCAAACTCTTTTATTGTAAACCTCCATTAGCAAAGAAACCGTTCCGTAACACCTGTACAAACCCAGAGTAACTCCAATGCTATCTATGCTGTTATGCCAGCATTCAAATAGAACATTGAACCTCCCACACAACTGATGCTTTGGAGATCAGGACATCTGTCACAGTAACTAGTAGTTTGCAACGTCTGAACCTTGATTCCTTGACTCTGTAGGGTTTCTGACAATGCACACAAGCAGCCATCTCTAAACTGAGCTGGACATGAACCAGCGCTGTAAGGTGTCCTAGATACCAGAGCAGGATGATATGAAAAGGGCCACCTTTTTTTCTTTAATTACCCACCGTTCTGTCTAGAGCTAATTCAAAATAGTACCTGCCAGATTCTGAGTTTCAGAGCTATTGGCTTTGCCACAGGACTAGCTGCAGTGACACATGCTGAAAAACATGGGAGCGTACTGTTTATTCAGCCAGTAGCACTGCAGTTCCTGTTTGCATGACTAATTCCACAATACTTCCTCAGTGTTTGCACTTGTGAACATGCAGGGAATTCTTCACATGGGAATGGACTTGCAAGGAACATTCTATCTTTAAGGATGATAGCCAAAAGCAACTCATTTCACATGAGGAACAGTGAGCCGAGACAGACATCATTATGTAGGGGAAGTATTAATTTTAGTGACAAAGGTGCATGATTCACCAGAGTTACTAAATAATTGAATCCCTATACTACTTTGCCAAAAACATGGAAAAAACCTTACTTCCTGCCAAAGAATCCTACTGAGAGAAGGACTTCAGAAAAAGAAAGGCACTGGTTGTCTAATGTATGCAGATATAAACATGCTTCCATATACATAGTAGTTGCACTCAATTTGAGAAAGCTCAGCTTCACCTACTTTCTTTGACTGGAGGCTGGAAAATGTAGCCACGTATACTCCAGTACAAGGCAAGTCACTGTGGCATTCAATCTTTTAATGTAAGCATGATGTACCCTGTTCTTTTATTTAAAATACTTAAGCAATTGGTGAGGTGCTTCAACAATCAAGACTGCTTTCTGCATTGAATACAACAGCCTGCAGATAATATAGGAAACAAAGTATTCCTATTTTCACAAACCTATGTCAGAGGAGAGGAAAGATACACATATGACTGGCTTACTTCTCCTGAAACCATATTTGCTTTCTGTATATGGATGTGTGTGTATGTCAATGCTTTCATACGTATGTAATAACACATATTATTGCACAGTCTGGAGAAAGATTTGAGAACGTGGACTGGAGGGAAGATGATCTCTAAGCGCTCACTGGAGGTGAAGCTGCAATGAATCAAACACACTGTCAGTAATGACACATCTCCCCAGTTAAATCCATCATGTATTTCCCTTTTACAATATATATAACTCACTGCTTTCAATACTTCCCTGTGTTACAGGTGTGCGGAGCAGAACCGTACCTCAAGGAACTTTGTTCTCCACTATGGAAGTCACAACAGGAGTATAAAATCCCTTAGAGCTTGCAGAGAATGCAGGACACAAGTTGCACATGAACACCCCAAAGTAGTGTTTCACAATTTGGAGGTATTTTCTGATTGCTGTGGGCAGGGCCACTTTCCTGACTATGAGTCTAACAAGTTCAGGATAAAGAAACACTTAAAGTAAACTTCATGAAAGAAAACCAAAACCAATGTGGACACTTCAAATGCCTTGAAATGTGAGATGAGCAGGAGGTCAGAACCAACATCATGTTACTGGAGATGAAGACATGGTCTCACATAGCTGGAGAACAACCAGCCTAAAACTCAATGGGCTTCACTGACAGAGCTTTATCAATATACCCGGCCTGAAGTAGGAAGTTCCCTGCTTATCTGTGTATGGAATACATCACTGGGTTGGTTATAAATATATAAATATAGCTGAAGGAATTATTCTGTATCTTATGATTGCAAGCACCCCAAATAAGGTTTGATGACAGATACTATTCTTTCCTCCAGAAGTGACATGTAAATGCATCAATCCTTTAAGAACAGCTCCCTGGAAGCACAAGAAAATGGAATCACGTGTCCACATCAGAAAGAGCAGGTGGGTTTAAAATCATTCCTGCCCCACTGGGTTCTGTGAAACACCTCACCAGAACCTCTGCCAAGGCTAATAATAAATAAATAATACATATAAATAAGTAGATGGCTCATCAATTCTAAATTAACAACATAAAATGAATGTGGTCGTGGCAGCAAGTATTTTCTGCCTTCAAGAAAAGTCTGCTCCAGAGGTGGAAAAGAAAAAGTTGGGTGCTTAATTAGCTACACCTAAAGCATTTCAAGTAAACCACATTTCATATGAGAGCTAGCGGCTGGACTTCAATGAAAAATGCAGTTTAGCCATTGGTATATTTCAAAGCCAACAAGGCTTTACGGCCACTTTGGCAGCTGCTATTCACAGATGAAGAAGGTCAGATAATACTTTGCAAAAAGATTTCTGCCTGGCTAAGCTGAGAAGTTGCTTCAGCTGGCAGCTGGGAAAGGGATTCTCTTCAGGCTGGCCACTGCCTCGAGGAACTCATGTGTTGTGATATGAAAACTCAAACATGTTGCAAGACTCTTCAAAGTTTTCATCCATATTCAGTCGCCTCCAGAAGGATTTCTGCTTCTTCTGCAATTCCTTACGAACACACCTGGGGCATGGTACAGCCTTCACTTTGCACTCAGAGTGGAAGACAGCACCACAGCTTTCACACCTGCAAACACAAATTAGTGTCAAAATTGAATGATAAAATAGGACCAACCAGAACATGCAATGGACTTCACATGGATTGGGGGCAGCAGACATTCTCTCAAACAGTTCTGGTACCTCGAAGAGCACTACGTTTCAAGAGAGTGGAGTTGTAAAAAACACTGGCTTGCCCACACCTCTGCTGGTGTAAAGCTACTCAGGACCACTAGAATAAACTGACTTGCTGCCATTGCTGAGAATTCATCCCAGCACCAAATACTTCTTACTAACTAGCATTCAGGTCTATCACAGAATAGACATTTTTGTTTAACGAAAGCCAAGTTTGCTGCTTTGGTTTGTAAATGAAGAGTAACAATATTAATTTCCATCAAGATATATTTCAGCTTTTGTAGCAGTCAAGATAAGACATTTTCCTCATTGATGTTCCAGTGCTCAGCTGTTCTGATAAGAGTAAAGTACAGTCCACTTCAACAGCAGAAGTCACTCCATGAAGTAAGAAAAACTCAAACAGAAGTGGGATAATGTGTTCTGCTCTGTGTCCCATGGAATACTAGACTAGAACAACACAATTATTGCTTCTGTCATTCAAAGCTGTGCTATTCCATTCTAAAATGTGATATTATAACTCCAAACAAATCAACTGCTCAAACAAGATGACTGGATTACTCTTGAGGCACTCTGATGCAATGGACGTAATGTCACAACACATCAAGCCCCATTTCCAGATAGCAGTGGAGCAATGAAACATCTGGTGATCGTGGCGTGGGCTACAACTGAACAGTTGAACATTCTCAGCCTTTCAATGCAAATAACTATCTGTAGAGATGAGCTAAGTCTCTACAGCTTTGTAAGCAAATGAAATAAATAAAAGGATGACAGTGTGAGAGGTATAAAGTCTTAGATTCCAGTTGGATAATCAAATAATCAAAGCAACAAAACATCAAACTTTAGAGTGATTTTGAAATAGAAATGAGGGGCGCTGGCCACCCAGGTGATTCTGTAAGGAAGCCTTGAAATGCCTTGCACTTTCCCTTTTTCACGGTTATTGTAGTCAAATGACTAGAGGACAAACCAGGTGCCTGTTATTATATCTTGGATAGGTTTTTTGCCTTTCTGCTGTGACATTTTTTGTTAGGTATTTCTCTTTGGACATTTTTTGTTATTTTCTTTGGGCCTTTTTTTTTGTTGCTGTTAGAAATAAGGTTCTTGTCTTTAAGGCTATGAAGAAAACCCCCAACACTGAGAAGCTGTAAGGCAAACTGTAGCATTTGCATGCAGTCTGACAACACTGAGACAAGTCCATAAGCTAATGCAACCTGTTAGCTGTATTAGCTGCATCTGCATCTCGCCTGTAACTTTTAAAAACTGATTCCTTATCTGGCTGTACTTCAAGCATGGGTCCAAATGTGGTCTAAACTTCAGTATCTGCAGAGCTTTGAGAAGGCTGTGCAGAGGTTACAGGGGCACGTTTCTGGCTAGCATAAACTGACAAAACCCAAATAACAAGTAAGAAAAGGAAGGTTAAAGAGGCTAAGTATAATGCTGTACATCCACTAACTTCTATGCTCTCTTGCAGTAAAACTTGACTGTCATATTTCTAAATCCAGTTAGTGAGTATAAATCTAAGTTTGAATCAGGAAACTGGCTCACACAGAAGTATTTATCATATCTGTGCTCAGAGAGTGTGTGTTATGGCCCTGATCCAGTGAAGCACATAAACACATGCTTAGGACTCATATCCCAGTGATCTCCTTGGGATTACTGATCTGCCTACAATTAAACATGTACTTACGTGCTTTGCTGGATTGGAATCTCCATGAACAGACATTAATGGATGAGGGAAAGATAGAAAGGACAGCAGTGTCTTTAAAACTTTTGCACCATTCTGATCTGACACTAATGGTGATTTTATCAAGCTAATTTACCCTTGTTAGTCAGCAAGTTACAGTGCCCTGAAAGTTGCTAGAGGGTAATGATTGATGAGAAGTGTAATTTTGTGTGCTCACATTGCCACTCCCTACCCTCGCTCAATATTTCTCCACAGTATGCATAGAGGTGATAAAACTTATCAGAAATTGCTGCTGAAATGGATGGAGCAGGATGACAGAGGAGCCAGCACACCTACTCTTCCCACTAGAGAATATCAAAGGTCATCAGCATTAAAACCGAAGATTGATGGTGTTTAAATGATGATTAATTCATTTTTCAGAAATAAGCTCATGGAAAAAAATAACAAACTTCTCTCACATTGCTCAGAACCAAAAAGAAGAAATGTCTGCACTGTTATTCATCAGAGTCGGTGTCATAGCTGAAGCTCTGACCAGGACCCAATGCTGTTGGGCACTTACCAGAGGCAGTCCGAATAGCCAGCCCTGGGGCTCACAGTCCACGGCACTTGCTGTCAGCATGCCACTGTTGGTCCATTCTGATGCCCCCAACCCTGATTACTGCCCTGAAGACCTATTTTCTGCTTTCTCCAGTGAAGCCTGATGTACTTCCAGCCCCAGCCGTGGGCTGCAGATAACAACAGCCTGGAAGAACAGTGCTCCGAGCTGGAAAACAAAGCTGCCTCTTGCTCTCCATAGGGACAGGCAGAGAGGATACCCAGGTCATCCTTCACCATGTGCTTGTATCCTCTCATTGCTAAAGAAACTCAGTCACCAGGGCAGGGACAGGGTAATGCTGATCTCACTCTGCCTTTGTGCAAATAGTTAAGTTACTCCCTTTAAAGTGATGAAGCTCTACTACCCAAGCCACCTACAGCTTTGCTTTTCATCACATCAAATACAGTCAGTTTTAACTGACTCTGGAAATGTCAACTGGTTGACCATTCCTAATTTCACTGTGAGAAATTTTCCATTTTATAGTCTACAGAAGGCTCATGTAATATTTCACTACACTTACGTTATCTTTCCCTTAACCTTTCTTGTTGTCACAGGTAATTCACAGTTCAGGTACTACTTCTGAATCCTGACTTCTCTGGCTAGAGGCCAAAGCATCTTTTGTGAGACCTCTACTCACCACTGATAATAAGCTGATGAGTCCATAGCTGTTCAGGCCTTTCATGTTTCCTTCTTTAATGAATGATACTGAAATACTGCACATTAACAGCATCTTGCTATTTCTGAAATATTATTTGAAGAATTGGTGAACATTGCATGTTATTTTCACATCATTTTCTGTCTTCTAAGAAAGCAACTGAAATACCTTCCTCTCTGTTTCAGTGTTTTCTCTCTTTTCTCTCCTTCCTGACGAACTCAATTTCTACCGAGACTACAGGGGGTGCTTTACGTTTTAAGGATGTCTTACTTGTTTGAACATCAGAGTGACAAAAATGTAGAGAATTATTCAATCCTCTAAATAATTTCTGTTGCACTGAAAACTATAAGAAAGAAAGGGCAAAGCTCTCCACAGCCAGAGAGGCACTATAATGCTGTTATTATTATCATTACCAGTTACAAAAGAAAAGCCTTTCTACATTAAAAGCATAAAAACATTCCTGTATGCTGAGGAAATGCCAGTGTTAGTATCACCCATGAAGTCTGGGCATTTGAAACAGTTACATAGCAATATTTGGTAAATTGCAAATTCTGCCAAGTTATTTTCATGTTTCCCACACATATTTCACAGGCTTATGGCTCAAGTAATTCTAGATTCTGCACAACCAACTGATTATACTTGTATTTCTCCTCTGCACTGCACCATCGTTTAGATGCCCATGGGTAAGATTGGGCAACACAAAGAGGCCTCTAAGACCTTTCCACATTAAGCAGAGAAAATCAACCAGGGATGATCAACTGGTGGACCAGGACCTCATCTGAAACACAGCGTTTTTGTCTCCTAAGAACCCTGTATGTTGACAGACTGGCCAGTGTCACCATGCTGGGATGAAGCTGCTGTGACTGGCAAGGTTTACTAGAACAGCTTCTTTCTAGAACATTTTAAAACCCCACTTCCTCTGTGTCAGATCTTGCACACATTTGCTCAAGGGAGAAATCCCTCAAAAGGAATTTCAGTAACTTATTTAGGGCTGAACCTTCACAGACTAGAACTTTTCAGGCTTTTTCTTTCCTTCCATGCAGAGTAAAAACCAAGATAAACCAGGATTGTTCATTATGTTTTTATTATGGTTTTTAGATGATGCTATACATTCACCAAGCATCCAAAATACTAAGCCATCTGTAACCTGGTTATTGAAACACCACAGTAGCTGAAGGAAGCCTTGCCTAGGGATTCCAGCATGATCACCATCCCACGCTATGCACATGTGCCTGTCTGCAAGTATTTCTTTCCCAGCTGCAAATATCACAGTCACACCTTTCACAACTCTCAGAGACTTTAGCAGAGCACAAAGAGAAGGAAGATGGACTAGCCTGTGTTCACCTGCAACACAAAAAAGGCCCCAAAGGCAATCAATGCCTGATGCACACGTGCAGCAATATTATTACAGTTGCCTAGGAACCAGCACAAGGAGCCTGCCTAAGGAGGGACGCCCATGTAGTAAATGAATGGAAGAAAGTTGGCACTAATGTGACATTGATTTGTCCCTACAAGGAGCTTGTTAAGAGAATACCTTGTATGACATATGGCTTTTACTAGACACGGCTGGGTTATTTTTAATACCACACTTAAAAACTGTAAATACTTCAGACTTGCTTTTGAAAACTTTACCTCTGAAAAGGAGAATAAAAAAGGCCAAACAAAACCAGAACAGAGCCCACTTCCCCAGCCCTCCAAATTGTTACACATCTGAAATTCACTTTAAATGATCAATTCAGCGTTCGGGGAGCCAGCAGTGATTCAAAGCATAATTGCAGTTTTCCTTTCCATATACCTACTCATCAGACAGGGCTTAGGCTTGGTATGCCAGCAGAGCTTGAAGACACTCCTCGTTTATAATGGCACGGCTGAGTCTTGTGCTGGTCCCAGAGGGTACAGAAACAGCAGATATAACTGCAGTTGCCAACCACTGGCCCCACTTGTGTGCCGGGGAAAGCGATGCAGTAGGGTGACCTGGTTACAGGCAGCAGCAAGCAAGGGGTGTCGAAAGGGTGTAACAGTGACACAGGCTGTGCTGATGGGACTTGCTAAGTAGTGAGCCCATGGTTCACACCTCTGGAACAGCCTCAAGGACCAACCCAAACGGTGCCTCCCCATCTAAGCCATCTCTTACCCCTTGTCCTGTCATGCCAGCACCCACTGCCAAGGTAAGCTGCATCCTTACATATGTGCAAAGTGGTCAGAGATATCAAAGCCTCACAAATGAGGGGCAAAGCGGGCATCTCATTAAGGGAGACAAAGCTAGCAGTGCTCTGCCAGTGCGCAAAAAGCTTCATTGTCAACCCCTCCATTGCTAGGCACACAGAAATTGCAGAGCAGGCCTTCATTTTGGGTGCTCACAGAACAATTTGTTACAGACCAGAGCAGACCAAGAACAGCTTGATTTAACCACCAGCTATTGTCTCCCATGACAGCTGTCTAAACAGGCAGTTACCACACCAGAGCACTGCAGCGGGGTCAAGCAGGAGCAAAGGGACTCTGCAGCCCCCAGACCTCTCTTTGCAGAGCTCCATCACTCCTCATTAAGGAGGTAAGAGTGTTCTCAGCTCCCCTCTGGCAGTGGCTGCAGAGATTGATGCTACACTTATGTATATATATTTCCATGCTTGCATCTGTCAGGAGAACTAAAACCTGCCAACCTCAGTACTGCACTTCTCAAGCCAAGTTCGGAGGCCTCAAACCAAGTAATGTGGCCTGTACAAAGCAGTTCCCAAGAAATCAGTAGAGTGGCACTAAAATCAGTATTGAAACATTTAATCTGAAACTCTGTGATTACACTTTAGTCAGTGGAGCTGAGTTACTTTGGAAAGGGGAAAAGCTCTACGCATGGTAGCTGCACTACCTGCAAACCAATGGAGAGGCCAGTATAATTTAACTGGATGATTCTACTATTTGGCATCCTTCTGTAAGGCTCAAGTCTGGAAAACCTGTGATTTAACCAGGATTTATACTTTTAATAAAAGAAAAAGGCAAAGGCACCTGGACTTCATGGCTCTGCTGTAATATGAAGACAAGCCTACCTGCGCCCAAGATGAGAAAAAGGAACTTAACAGTTTTAGAAATGAAGTATATAAACAACAAGATTCTTAAGGCAATCTTAGAATTTCTGAGCACTTAGAGTAGGCAGTTTTGGCTTTTGTGGGCTAAAAGGCAATTGAAAAGCTGTTGTCTGGCCTACCAGGAACCATATTTGGGAGACTGAGCCTATCTTCAAAGGGGAATTTGCATGAGGAAGGAGGAAGAAGAATTAAAAGGCAAGTTGGAAATAATCGAGTGTGAGGAACAAGGCACAGCAGGAAAGCTGCAGAACAGAAACTGGAAGTGAGATGGCTGCCACGGGCAGGTAAGAGCAGAAGGCAGCACTGCAGAGACCTTGCTACCCAAAATAAACATCTGCCTTTACAGTGAACGTTCTAGTTAATACCACTCTGACACGCAACAGGCAAAACCAACCTCTAAAGCTAATACACTTCTAAAATACAATGCTTGATGAAGAAGAATATATTTTATCTCTTTCTTTTATGCATTCTAGATAACATTACTGCTCTACCCTGTACAGACAAAAATCAGATCTATGCCAGATTTTGACCAGCTTTGACAGATTGAGGTGAAATTAAATTATCAAGAGAACTTAACATCTACTTAGGTGCCCAGGTTTCTTTAAAGAAAGTGCTGAGCAGCTCATTTCAAGGTGCTTTGAACCAACTATCAACATCTGATAAGCCAAGCTCTTCCAAAAATTAGGTACTAAACTACTAGCACAGCTCAGGTGAACTGGGCTTGGGAAAAGGCTGACTAGCACGAAACAAACTCATCAAAGCAAGAGGGAAAATTATGTACTTTGAGTGATGCCTTTGACTTGTGCCAAGGTATTTCCTGGAAATGCTCTATACTTCAGCCTTTCCACGTAAAATCCATTCTTCCAAATGCTCAAAGCTGGTTTTGTCCAGTGACACAGCATCCATAACAGAGTGAGCTGTAATGTTGCAAAGACTTTGGCATGCACATAAAGCTAAGCACAACCTCAGAGCCTTTAGTAAGACTTCTCAGTATGTATAAAGTTAAGTACATTCATACGCCTTATCAGGATGGTGGCCAAAGATTATAGAGGCATTCAAGCTGGTTGAAATAGTCGAGCCTGTTCTGTGGCACGTCTATTTTAAACTTGGGTCTTCTGGTTTGTGTCTTAAAAGGCCTACATGTCTTACCTGATCTGCAGAACAAATTAACTTTGCAAAGTGAAAACAGTTTAGCCTTGATAAATGAATACAAACACAAACGAGCAACTCTCCGTGGTTCACATACATCTACAGTCACCACATAAAGGCAAGGAATTGACCGAATCGCTCTTAACCAAGCAAGTAGCTTTACCAGCAAAACATAACAAATTGCCTGTGAAAGTAGTCACTGGGATGCTGACACTCGGGCAAGCCCAAAATTTTATTAACAGGGCAACATACAATAGTCTTAACCATAGCTATAATTACTTGATTATCTTAATTGGACAGAAACACCTTTTTATAATGAGTAATTCTGTTCTCATTCCAATGGTATTTTCTCGGTATTCCTTAAGATTTAAAGCTTGTTAAAAACTGTTCTAGGTTATAAACCAAATCCAGCCACATATTACAGACAACTGTACCACTCCACAGGCATTTTGTTTACACTTCTGATTTTTCATTTTGCTTTATTTTAGGAGAAAGAAACAATAACTTTTCACCACACTAATGAAGAGCGAGCAATATCAGAACAATCTGAGGGGCAGTGCCTGGCTGCTAACAAACAGGCAAGAATACCGCTAACAAGACAATTTATAACCAGGGGTATTTAAACTCATTTCACAACACTTGTAAAAAATAAAATTAGTGACAGGATAATCTTCTATGGTTATTTGTTAAATTTAAGCCTGGGGCAAATTTTGTCCACAAAATAAAACAAGAGGTAGATGCTCACATCTTTTAGGTTGCCAGAGCTCCAGCAAAGGCAGAGCTGTGAGAGTTTACATTAGCCCGCAATTTGCTCCATGAAATGTGCAATTAACTCAGGAGGCTTTAAATATAGCTCTCATGACTTAAAGGCCCTCAAAAAAAATGACAAAATCGTGAAATTTAAAAGAGCACTTATGAACAGTTATATAAATGTGTGTAAAGCAGAGAAGAGGAAATCAGGGGACAGAGGAATCAAAGTGACTGGAAAAGGTATCCAAAAGGATGGGACAATTTTGGACAAATTGTTTAACAACTGAATCACAGCTTTCATTAAGCTGTACAGAATGGCCACTTCCCAAGAAAAGCCACAGAAAGGAAATATCATTAGAAAGCTTATGACTTTGTGAGCCCATCCTTACATTCAAGGCAGCAAACTGTTGCACTGTATTGTTGAGCAGGATGTAAAGATCCTGCCAAGCACAGCCCACAGACCCGCTAATTAAGTGAACTGATTGTGTTTGTTTTGGAACCGTTTGCCAACAAAGGAATGTGTCATGCTGATTAGTGAGAGAAGGGTATGTAATATATGTGCATTCAAACCCTGAGGAGTGCATAACCCAGGTATTCACTCTGTTTGCTCAAGGACTGACAAAAATTACTCTCAAGCAAATAACCTGACCAAAGAGAAACTCCAGCCCTCAAGAGGGGCCCTCCTTTTCTCTCAGCTGCATCTATCTAAAGAAGACCCATCCTTCAAAAATTCCCACTGAAGTCTGCTCCAGAAACTGCTGAGAATAGTTTGGAGAGAAGCAATCTCCCCACCTCAAAGCTGACCTAAGAGACCATGAAGATAGAAAGATAACAGCGAGCTGAGAACCACCTTGGAATTAAAAGCCCTCTCTGACAGCTGTCATTCTTCTCTTCAAAGAGCCAGAAAGGTCAGGGAGGTAGCCAGAGAAACAAATGCCAGCTCAACACAGACACACACATGCACAGAGACTTTGCTTTTCAAACATTCAACAGAGAGGTAAAGTTTGCAAAAGCCGTCATGCACCCACTTTCGAGTATTTCTAACCAAACAGCCCAGCTTGCTGGCAGAATTAGCAGCATGCTCAAAAGTGAATGAACAGCACTGAAGAGCAAGAAGGAAAAACACGGTCTTCAGAGCTCAGCTGCTCTTCCCTGCCTAACTCAGCAGCTCCAGCCAGGGTACTTGGCTGTTTACTATGGAGTACAAAATGTGAATGCTGTGCTGTAGACAGCAAGTCCAGAAAACAAGCATGGAGAAAGGAAATCATAGTCAATTCTCACTGCACAATTGGACTCAAAATAGTACAACTAAATGACGAACCTGAGCTAATCATTTACTCAGAGCTCTGTATAACAACTACAAGCTGATGAGAAATTTCAGGTGTAATTTCAAGTCTTCACACAAACCTTTTGTGAGTTGCCATTCCATCTGCCAGAGGTTACACTGTACATTCACCTAATTCTGACTAACCTCCTCAACTCACACTTGTCACTGTAGGGGACTGCACACCTACCTCAAAAATCTCTTAACTGCAAGATGTGGAAACAAACACAAACCCCCTCTATCTTGCCTTCTCCCTCACTGCTTTATGGCTGATGGAGCTGCACAGTAAAACAGACAAACTCCTCTGCTGACATTACTTGCCTCCAGCCTGAAGGTGGAAAAGAGCAAAAATACGGAACTGAAGTAATCTGGTTAGTTTCACAGAGGTGCATGCGCACACACCAGTACTAATGAGACCAGAGAACTAACTAGGAAAGGAAATGGAACATGCTGGGGATAAAATCAAGGTTTAGTGATAAGAAGCACAAAATGAGTAAGCAGAATGACCTCTGACAAAATAAGAAAGAAAAATATTGGAGAACGTCTCGTGCTGATTGTGTTCTAATTAATGTCATTAACAAAGACCGCTGTCTTTGGCATGACATCAACCACGACTCCGTATTTGTGAAACAAGAACAAAAGTCCTTTCTGGCTTCTAATTCATATGAAACCAGGAGCTAGAGCAGCTTCTTTTGGCTTTTGCTGAACTGCTGACAAATATTATTTGATTCCAGAAGGGTTTAAACTCCGTAATTGCAAGGTATTGTCTGATCTCAGCTGAAGGGCAGGGGAACAATATACACCCAACAATGTTTTTGTGACCAAAAATCCTCCAGACAAATCAAATGCACAGACATCTCAAGTAAACCTGTCTCCCTGCCTTTGCAAATGCTCTTACACGTTCTCATCAATATTTAGGGAATATCTTCAATTGCTCCTTATACAGTCTCAATAGACATCTAATGTTTTATGTCATCTTAGCTTCTTTTTAACCAGCCTTTTTATCTACCACGCACCCTAGATACACTCCTTCTTGAACATCGGTTATAGAGCTCAGCTGCACACCTTGTTTAGCTTATGTCCACTGCTTTGTCAATGCAGTTTTTACAATAAGAGTCCAGGTGGAAAAAAAAGAATGTGCAAACAAGTCTTTGAAATTCAGGTCAGGCTGAAAATCTCCAAAGAGCAGTGCTTGGTTACTTGCAATTTGACATCTTTGTGCACACAGCAGAATCAGATTCTTAATGAAGCCCTTTCAACAGGATGGTCCTGACTGTTTCCAAAGATGGCTCTTCAATATTTTTCCCTTCAATGGAACACTTCGGAGAACAAATTAAAATGACTGTATTTGAAGCAGCCAGAAAAGTACTTATCTATGGAGGAATGCTGTGCTGTCAGACAGACTGTCCTTCTGGTGAGTCTGAGAAAAGAAATCTCCTTTATTCAAAATACAAGACATTTCTGAAATGTCTTGTATTTTGTATTGCAATTGCAAATTGTATTTATTAATGCAGCAATAGTACACTACTGTGTTGCCAAGACTGCTCCGTTTTCCTGCATTTTGCTTCTAGGTTTCCCATGCAACTCCTGTCCCTGATCTGGCATTCAGTACTCCATCTAATGCAAAATAAAGGTTCTTTTGTTTACCTTGGGAATGGCATACACTTCCATTTATTTTGTAGCCACCTGAGAATAGCAATGCCATTTACAAAAAATAAAATCTTTCATACATAGGCACAGAGGAGTCTGCATACAGAAAGCAGAGAATTAACCATAACATCATGGGGAAAACACTGCAGAATAGTTGGATACTGTTTTATAATGGATAATCCCAGTACATCATGGGCCCAGTGCCATCAGATACCAGAAGAATGTCTGTGATCACTCCAGAGAATCCATTTGGCTTTTTAGGACCCTTTGCAAACTCAGAACAGCTTTGGATAGGTCATACTGTGCCATGCTAGTGGGAGCATTTCCCTTTTTCAACAGCTGCTCTGAGACTTACAAGGTTTTGGGAAGTAGTTCTTCATATTTATTGCCAACATTGCTCTTGGTGGCCTCCTGAATCAAGTACTCTAGTGTAGTTGCCCAGAAATGTGCATTAGTGGGATCCCATCCCCAGTTATTTAAATAAGAGGTCACTAGGCTGATAATCTGCAAGAATATCATACATAAGTCAAATATATGACTACATGACAGTACCTGCTTGTAGAAATGTCCTCAAAGGGGTAAAGGATTTCTCCATTGTTGCAAATCTCACAGATGAAACCCTTTTGACTGCAAAGGCTGCAGCTATACACATGAGAGGTGGCAAACTTGATCACCTTCCCCAAGAAAGGAGCCAGCTTTCCTTCAATAACCTGAAATGAGGAGAAGAAAATATTGATTGACAATAATGTGCAAGTCATTTTAAATACAACTATGTATTCACAGAATCACAGAACAGTTAGGGTTGGAAAGGACCTTAAGATCATCCAGTTCCAACCCCACTTCGGCATGGGCAGGGACACCTCCCACTAAACCATGCCACCCAAGGCTCTGTCCAACCTGGCCTTGAACACCACCAGCGATAGAGCATTCACAACTTCCCTGGGCAACCCATTCCAGTGCCTCACC
>JANRGW010004645.1:3746-19911 GCA_024733675.1 Psilopsiagon aymara | reverse complement strand
GGCAGGATCACCTCCCTTGACCTGCTGGTCACGCTCCTCTTGATGCAGCCCAGGATACGGTTGGCTTTCTGGGCTGCGAGCGCACACTGCCAGATCATGTTCAGTTTCTCTTCAACCAACACCCCCCCCAAGTCCTTCTCCACAGGGCTGCTCTGAATCTCTTCTCTATATAGATATCCAAAAGTCTCTCGAAGCTTTAATTTCTAAGTATTTACATTACTTAGAAGACTTGTGTGCTCATGGATGAATTTCTTATACCATAATTCCAGACCATATTGTTTAGCTTGGTAAGGAAATCTCCCTAGGAGTTTAATGTGCTTGCACCTGCTGATAATCAACCTTTTTAGTTATAGTAGTCACATCTGAATGAAAATTCACAAATATTTCAACCACTAATCATGCACCTCACTGTATAAATTCCATCTTCCACACATGATGAATAACTACATTTTATTGAAAACCAAAAAGCTAGCCTAATTTAACTAAGACAGAGGCGTGGAAGAAGAAGGAATTGTCAGTCCTAAACTCTAACCAAGGAAGAGTCAGGCAAAAAATGAAAGGCGGGAGAAGAAATTTTGTACCACAAACTACTCCTGCCACAGCGTATGGCAGGTTATGCTAGAGCTGTTAGGAACTGAGTTGATTCCTGATATGATGTTAGAAAGCATTCAATCAGTACTAGTTTATTATCAAAATGAAATGCTGGAAACCACATTTGGTTTCTCCAGCAATTTCTAAACAACCACCAGAAGAATGCTAAAAAACAATGCACATGGTTTTCCCACAGGCAGTGATTCCACAACAGGAGCTATCAACTATTATTATGGGGGAGGTCAGTCCATACACGCTGCTACTCCTTACAGTTCCACTGGTAAAAATACTGGCGAAAAACAGCAGCTGTTGTTCTGCAAAGCAATCCACAGAGGGATGGCATCTCAGGGGTTAAAAGCTTTTACCACACTTGTACAGACTTCGGCCCATTTAAATTGGGCACAGGTGTTGAGTCAGCTTTCTGTACCCAGGCCAAATTGCACAATGAGAGGGAGCCAAGACTGACATGACACGCCATGCCGTCAGGATACCACAGTGACAGCGGATATGGAGTGGAAGAGAGTTGAGAGGAATACAAACTGTAAAAGGCTGATGCTTGAGCTTAGAGATGTGACTATCCCAGAGGCCAGAATAAAAGTAAAACACATTAAAAAAAAAGACAATACAACTTAGAAAAAGATGACAAACTGATTCATAAGAGACAGTTGTGTTACTGTCCTCTGCTGCCTGAAACAGGAACTTTTCTACTTCTGGCAGGAGACAGTGTACTGCTGAAATTGTGAATAGCAACCAAGGATCCCTTTGAGCAAAGCAGGAAGACCTAGAGGAAGGTCTACCTTAGTTACTGGGCAGTCTCCATATCACAGTCCCTGCAATTCCTAAGGTGACCTGTAGTATAAAGCATATACTGAGTTTTTGATTATCTGCTGTTTTCAGTTCAGGACAGATATTAAATCATCCCCCAACTATACACATAAACTGTCATTCATCATAGAAAAACCTAATTGTGTGTACACATTACCTGTAGGTAAAAGTATTAAGAAATATGCAAGCAGTGGCTCCCCCACTTGCCCCCAACTGAACGGGGTCCCCACCACCATCTAAGGTGGGGATGCATGTGTATGTGAGAGTGACATGGCAGTTGTAAAGAAATGCGGCTTTTTAGAAAGTAAATCTTAGCTCCTTTTCTAAATTTAGCCTGTAGAGTCATTAGAGACAAGGCGCAGTATCGCTATTTATGGGAAATAGTTTATACTTGCTTTGCAAGCTAACACTGTCCCATTTACTTCACAAAGCTGTGCAGTGAGTCATGTTACCCAGCAACTTTCACACACCCATAAGAACTAAGGAAACAGAAATTCTTGCTCACTTGCTTTCCCCTTTCCTTCTGGGATATTCCTGAGAAACAGCATCCACTAGCAACAGTTCAGAATAACGACATTCCTATGAAGCAGGCAGGAACTGGTGTGGGTAAAAGAAGCTGTAATACAGAGAATTTGAAAGGGAAAAGAAAGGCTCTTCCAAAATAGTTTTTTAATTCCTTCTCTTAAACATACATCTGAATTCAGCAATTTGAAAGGTGTTATTCCGTGTCAAAGCTAAACCTACGCAGCTGAACACCTGCTATAAGAATTGCTTCTCTCCTCCATCCAAAGATTTCCTACATTGGATCTAGTGGTTGTACAGTTGAAAGAGGTGAAAAGGGAGAGAAAGCAGCGAGCCTATCCAAACAAAAGGTTGTTGTTGTTTTCTATTCAGTCATCTAGTTGACCAAATTAATTCCATGGCTACAGGATCTCCAGATTCAACCCAGAAGCAGCAAGATCCATCATTTAGGTGGAATGGCTCAGTTACATCAGTTTACCTTCAAAATAAAGTTGCACTCTTACTTATTCACTTGACTAAGTTATGTGGCCACTATAACCATCAAGGCTAATTTAGGCTGTGTCACATACCACACACATACCTAAGAAGCCTGGACCTGCATGTCATGCTTAAGCCTTGTGAAAATACCTCTTTCAGAAAGATTCTGAGTACTTTTCCATGGCAAGTCTATATTTCCAATACTAATTCTTAAGTATTTGATATTCAGCAGACAAGTTAATGGTAATATGCACAAAATAAGAATTATAATTTACAACTTCATGAGTTTACATCATTATATTACTTTTCACTGTGTGCATGAGTAGGTAAGGTCAGATCATCTTTGTATGACACTAACCAGGAATTGCATGTTGTGCTTTTCTATGTTGGTTTGGGGTTTTTCCCCTCCTTTTTCTTTCAATGCACATATACAATGTCTGCTAACAGGGATTTGGACTTAAAGGGTACCATCTCAAAGCATACAGGCAATAACAGATAATACCCAGGCACCTCCATTGATCTGTCAATGGCAATATGTGACAATTACATCTGATCATGTGTTGTTCACTTTCTACTCAATTCTTTTAGTATTTTGAATAAGAAACAATTCAGAAGTGCCCAAGTGAACCCAGACTTTTCTGTTTTATTGAATTTTGCTTAGCAGTTTTAAAAACCCAAATGAATAAAGGATAAAAAAAAAAAAAAGAAAAGAAGAAAAAAAGAAGTTACTCACCACCATGATCTTATGCCACATCTTAGAGAAGCCAAACCAGGCTTTTGTCATTTCAAGTGGGTTAAACTAATATACATACCCTTTAAGCAGTAGTTGACAATATTCTGCCACATATATTCTTAAATAGCTTTCTAAAACCATAACAACCAAATATGCTTTCCATTTCAATTTTGCAAACCACTCCATTCTTCCACATTTTCTTGCTTCCAGATGCAATGTATTTTGATATCCAGTGACTGCCTGAAGCACAGCTTAGGGAGGGGGAGGGGAAATCACTGTAGAAGAGCTGGAACAGTGAATTTTTTTGGATGACAAGACCAACTACCTCAGGGCTTTTTTAAAATGCAGTATAAAACCAAAATTATGACCATAATCTGTGCCATGGCTTTGAAATTGTGATTTCAGACAAAGCAGCAAAGTTTTCAGACTGTTGCTGAGGCCTCTCTGGTGTTTCCCAGAATGGCAGCTGTGAAGTGTCTCACGTACTTTCTCTCTGAGTAGGCTCAGAGAAAGGGAATGCAGACCACGCCTGGAACACAGGCAACACCTATATCACATTTACTAGAGGGCCTCTTCTGTTCTCCATAGAATATAGAGGCATCTCCCAAGTGTTACCCATTTATGAATGAGGGCAGAGTACTCTCGTTTTAAATGTAGAAAGTACAGATTAATTCAAATTGCAAGAGAAAAGAGAAACCACAAACCTGTGCAAAAAAGAGCCCAAATCTGTTTTTCGCTATGCATATTACCAAAGATAACCAGCATAACATACAGCATATCACCCTCATCTTACCTTAACATAAACACAGGACAGTTTGAAGTGGTTCTATCTAGCTGCTTTGAATAGGACAAAATTGTACCTGCTACTCTCCAAGCAGCAGTGGAACTGGTTTCCAATGGTTATTAAGGTAAGCCACGGTGATGAAGTATGATTTACAATCCTGTCATTCTTATGACACACTAGGCAAGTCTCAGTCCAGAAGTGCCCACAAGGTTTAAAAAAACGATCTGTCATCACTGCACTTGAGAGTGTCAGAATACAGTTCTCAGTTAGCTTCTAATAGGCACATGCCAGGGGTTTCAAAATAGATGCAAAATTCCCAGTGCATGAATTAGTGAGCACGTCTCATATTATTGCAGCTGGAGCTACAAGCATGACATCTATCAGTATAACCACATTTGTTTTCGGTTAATTCGAGGCACATATAGTTTATGCTGCAGTGCTACATTTGTTGAGAATGTAACAGAAACATCAGATTTGTTTGTTTGTTTCTAAAAGAGTTAGCACACATACACCAAGTAACCATCCTGAGCCCTTTTCCCCATCAGACTAGAGTCAGCAAGGGCGCAGAGTACAGCCCCTCCTACCAGGAAGTCACTGAGTCACCATTTGCAGTGAAAGTGAGATGAAATACAGATGAAAATGTATAACTACCCACAGGCGCAGTGATTTTAAGGTTTTCACCTCGATAGTTTGGTGGAATAAAATGGCAGAAGGTTGGTCACCAGAAATAAAGAAAAACTAACCAGAATAAATTTATCACTTGGCTTTAGAAGTCATAAACTTACCAAAACTCTACAGACAACTAACCTGCACTGAGAATTACTGTGAGCAATACCACTTGCAGTGTACAATATGCAGACTTCAGTCTTTGAATTTCCTCCTTAAGCAATACAGTTAACCCAGTGTACCTATACCCACCCTTTCTCATATTTTATACTGATTGTTGAATTTTGTTTTAAAAGTGAATAGCTGCAATGTGTGGATATTAAAAATTTGGAATTAGGAATAATAACTAAATTAGAAATAATAACTAAGGAATAATAAATAAAACCTAATTATTAGGAACAGTCACATCATTGACCCACATTCTGGGAAAAAATTAGAGTTTGTGTACCGTTCTCTTTTTTCCAAACACCAAGCAGAATTACATTGTAATGGAAGTCTTGTTGTCAATTTGTCACTTTACTGAAAGAAAACCTAGACTTGCATCATACCAATATACGTAAAATTCGTCTTCTTTAAATTAGCTGACATACCAAATATGTAGCTGATTTTGTGCAGACAACAGACACTCCACTGGCCAGATACCTTTGCTGGAAGAAGCGTTACCTTGTGACTGGAATCCCTTTTACAGTGATTCTGCTTCTTGTTGTGCAAGAGCCCCCTAGTTTGTGCCTTTATAAAAATTAGCCAATATTGAGCTTTCAGTTCCTTTCCTGTATTACTTATTTTCTAGAAAAAGAAGGTGAGAACATTCCACAATGGAACCAACTGTAGATTTAGTTTGACAAACTAAAATAAAACCCTTCACCTTCACATCTCAGCTACCTAGTACTGAAAGCACACAAATCTGATGATCTAAGAGTCACAGGCCAATTGCTGATGTTTCTAAAGCTTTGGAGCTGAAGACCCTCATCTACACAGTACAGAGGCTTTGAAGAACAGCAAGTCACTCACAATACATGTTCCTACTCTCCAACTGCCTTCCCCCATCTCTTCCAAGTAGCTGTCTTACACTACACCATCTAACGAACAAAGGCAACAAGACACTATAATGCCAAGATACTTTGGAAGAGTTTGAAGCCTCTCAAATGGAAAACACTGGACATGTAAAGACTACTTTTTCATACTTCATTATCATATCATTAATATATCATTAACCAGTACATTTCTGCCCACCTATTTAAGGTTGGTTTTCCCTCTGAAGGAATCAAGTAGGTCTGCCTACTCAAAGCTTCACAGGAGTAGAACTACCACTGGGCCTTTTTCCTTTTGAGGATGATAATAAGGGTTAGGGTTCAATGTGAAGCCATTTACATTTAAAGCAAAGGCTCCAGGACACAATTACAGCTGGAGACAGTGATTTCAAACAAACTGCATGAGGGGGTAGAAGAGCTTGAGGGGATACTTTAGGGCATGACTGAGGCCTATTGGGAAGGCTTGACCCATTTCTTTACCAGTAGTTCTCAGATGAAAATCAAACGCAGTAAAGGCAAAAAGTGAGAATAAATAATCTTCATTGACTGAACTAATTCACTTGCTGATTTTAAGATTTTTGAAGGATCAGGATTTCATGAGAAACTTTTTCCATACAATTGCCTTGAATCCTTATACTGCCTTATCTATACTGTCCTCTGTGCCTTCTCCTACATGTGCATGCTGGGTGTCTGGTAGGAGACGGGTGCTGGCTGAGGACAGCCATGCTGGGACAGAGGCCTGTCATGGCTCCCCATTGTTGCAGAAGCATGCACCAGCTCAGCATTGCCCGGTTACGCACTCTAAATCCCTGCTTTTGTATTTCCTCGCTGCCAGAGATAGCTGCTCTGAACAGCAGCCTCCTTGCCTGGTGCACTGAGACAAAGAAATGTATAGCAGCACAGTTATACTTCATGACTCAGCTGAAAAGACACAAGTCAAACAGCAGCCTCCTCACAACAACAGGAGCTGCATATTAACTATCCATCTGTGCGCGCGGTTGTGATTTTGAGTCATATTGTGTGATTCAGAAGAATTAACACAGGCACAGAGGAAGAGGAAACCTGTAGAGAGATTTATTTTTTCCTCCCGCAGGAAGACATCTGCCTTTGTGAAAATGTGTTTGTACAGGCAGCACATTCTCTGAGCAGTGAAACTTTCATGTGGGCTTCAAAGTGACACACTTACTATTTAACTTTCATTGAGCAGAAGCAGACAGATGGATTTAGTTTGGAATTTTGTTTTGGTCTGTTGCCTTTTTTTTTTTACCATTAGATCCTCAGTTAGAACTGAAGCCAGCTGCTTATGCTTCAATTCCAGCAATTCAAACTGATTGCTTGAGTTTTGACTGCTTGTTTAATACTGCTGGTATTTCAGTGGTCAAAAGTAACCTTTGAAGTTAGCTCCCTGTCAAGAGGGGAGCTGGGGGGAAGAATGACAGGTTCTGTGGGTTGTGATTTTAGTGTTTTCTAAGACTGATTGAAGAAGACTGCTCTGAATTGATTTTCACAGCCTATTTCAGTAAGAAGAGATAATTTGAATCACAAGAATGTAGCAACGCATGAAGTTACAGATACCTATTACATCTAAGCTTGAGCAAACATATTTTGCAAACCCTCTGGGTACTCAAAGCCTCAGCTGCTGCCCAGCTCTAGAGACAGTTCTGCCCACTGTATGCCCACTTTTTACATTAAAGGTGCTGGCTGCACACAGGCAGCTAACACAGACCTTTGATATACAGCTCCTTGGTACCCTTGTTTTCTTTCTCAACATTTCACAGCTCTACAAACATCGTGCAGCTCTTGTCAGCTCCTGAGGATGACGGGACTGATGAGGTGGGCTGTTCATAAAAAAAAGGTGCCTATTTTCTCTTAAAACATGGAGTAAGTGCTGATTATTTAATTCCACCCACCCCACCCCCAAATGTGATAGAATGAGGTACAAGGATGATTTCTGTCCTCTCCTTGAAGGAATTCAAGCCTACTTCTCCCATGGGATGGAGAGTTTTGGCCTGTGACAGAACAGTGGATTCTGTTGTTGGCAACATGTACTTTACTAGTTAGGAATAACCACACGATTTTGTCACATGCCATCTCCTTTGCAATTTTGGCTTTAGGTCATATTACTGCAAAATACTTTAGCAGATGCTTAGCCCTCAATAGCTGCTTAAAGTACCACCAGCATCAACATAAATTGATGTTAAATTAACACCACTATCCCTGTTAAACATGTTTCTACAATGTGAGCCTTCTTTATGCCATGTACCTCTTGTATTTCCCCATTTTCTCTACTTCAAATCCATGCAGAGAGGCTTAGCAATTCTACCAGCTGTGTATTAACAATTCAAATACTTTGATTTCTCATTCTTTCCACAAAAGGGCTTTTGAGCTAAAGCAGAAACTATTTTCATAGCAGAAAATATTAATGTAACTGCACTGGAAGCAGATTCCAAAATATGTACATCTCTAAAACTGAAAGAAAAGAGAAGACTGCACTAACTAAACAACATTTCAGACAAGAAATTTGGCTTTTCTGTAGCCATTCCAAATGAATTTATAGTTCAATTTACAGCTGAACTAGTTACCCAGTTACGGACATTTAAAAAAAAGCCCTTCATCTTCCAGTCTCAGACCTTTAATCAGACCTGCTGACTGCAAGAGCAGTGCTTCACTGTGCAAAACACATGATAGTTATGATGAAAGTAATGACAGAGACCTGATGGCAAATCAGACTGTGTCAAATAATGGATTCCTCTGTAATTGCTATGGGCTTTATTTTCCATCCAATCTGAACAGAGCAACATATTATTGTGTCTTTTCTACTGGACAGCAGAAATCATCCTCTCCTCCCCCTGAAGTTATTATGTACTTTCCCAGCTGAATAAAGCCAACTATGCAAGGCACACTGACCACACATAGCATGCAAATCTGAAAGCATCATAAATCAGTCAAGTCAAAACCAGATTTCACTTACTGACATTCTGTATATTCATACAGTTTAATTGTAAGATCCTTCAGAAGACAGACATTTTTAATGTTACTGAAAGAAACGCCTTCCTTTCTTTTTTTGTCTCCCCATCTCTCCTCCTGTCCCTTCATGCAAAAGACGGTTGAAGTGGTTTTGTTTAAATAACAGCATCAGAGCTACTTAATGCTCAGTGGGAGTAGTCTTAGAGTATTTCAGTTGGAAGGGACCTACAATGAGCACCTAGTCTAACTGCCTGTCCACTTTAGGGCCGACTGGAAGTTTAAGCAAATTATTACGGGCACTGCCCAAATGCTTCTTAAACACTGACAGGTAGTGCAGTCTTGAATTTAGCGGCAAAATATACTCCACTTCAGTCTCCTTTTAAGGATGGCCACATCAGATTCTCTTTATATTGTCGCATTATTGCAAAAACTCCCTGTGACTTTTCTAGAATATTGTTTTTCCCTAATTTGCTTACAAATTATCAGCTGTGGCATTCTTGTTTAATTTCCTTTAATGAATATATGGAGAATTTTTTTTTTACTCCTTCAGCAGAGACTGTTTAAGCTTATAGATACAGAAGGCACTTGTCATTTCTGGTTCTCTAAGAAGCCCAGATGGTCAGGCTCCAACTCCTCATCTATTAAGTCTTCTCAGCTAGTAAGATGATTCAGAAATAGACTAGTCATTTACTGCTAGAATACCTCAGCAGAAGTAGTCAGAGACACATCAACAGAACCATGTTTTCCATCAGAAAACATGACCATATCTAAGTATGTCTGAGCTAAGCTTATTGTTTACAGTGGAATTTAATTTAGGAAAAGACTAGAAAAATTGATACCTTCATTTCCTATTCTGAAGCAGCCATATGGAAACTTCTGTATACTACAAAAAATGATTTTAAGAAATTATTTTCATGAAATTTCCTTCCAAGAACACTTTATGAAAGGCTATTACCACTCTTCACTCAGCCCTACTCTATAGCAAATAGCTGTCCTTCAAAGAGAGGGGAAGGCAAACAGAATTTTGGCTTAAAAACCCACAATCTCTTTCTATTGCTATGCCTTGGGCAACTCCCAGGCACAGTCTCTTGCAGTATGTTGCAACCTTGTACAGGTGATGTTGCAATAACAGCAAAGTTACTATTATTCTAAAGTTAATTTGCATTCACTTGAAAATGCACATCAGTACCTGAACCTTCTTTTTAATTACACTGTTACCCAAGTTTTCATGTCTGTGTCTGATCCAGGCCTGAATTCTACCAATGTATAAAACTTGTTACATAGGCTACTGGGAAATAAAGATTAATTCAGAATTTTTAGAGCTTATACAGAATAAGGAAAATTACATCTCTAAAATAACACATGCAGCTCTTAGGACAGCACTGCTCAACTGTAAGGCCAAACAGCTAAAATTTCACACAGAAATAGCTTTTCTCAAATAAATGCAATTTTCACTGGACTGAATTATGACTCAAGAACTACATTCTCCAGACATGTATTGGAGCTGCTTCTTAGAACTTATACCAAGTGTTAAGTCAGATCAATAGCTTTACACACAATAAAACCCCCATTGTTCTGTCACAGATTTGAATCATTCAGATGTAGTTTTAGCTTAAAATGTATGATCAACCAGCATTAGAGCAGCTTCCAAGAGGAGGAGAAGTAGGGAGGTTGTAATGGTGATTTAATGAGAATGACTTCCAGTTTTTCACTCAAGGTAGCAGGTTTTTTGTGCTCTAGCATGCTTTTCTGTGCCACCCCCTCCATTTGCCATGCAACTAGGATTTAAATAACTGCTGATGTCTTCCTGGAGTTCTTTTTCTGGCTATTTGAATCTTATGAAGTGTTAATAACTCACACCCTGACATAAACCAGCTACTGGAGCTACAGGCAGTGCTGCTGGGCAGAGGGTAAGAAATTAAGAGATTTAAACTGTTTTACTCTTGCATTAAACATGGCAAGAACTATTTCTGCAACAGACTATATGTACCATTACATAAAATATAAATAAATGAAACCTTTCTTAAGCCATTTTTCAGAATTATAAGCACATAGTCCATTAGATACAAAACTGTAGATATATTAATAACTGTTGTATGGGTGAAGCAGAACTTTGAGTTGACTCTAGTACAGTCTGATTTGTTAAGCAAATGCATTTATAAAAAATGGCTCATACTTCTTCATATAAAAGAGAGCAACATGAGGCTAACTAACTTCTCCTGAAGTTCTTATCCCCACAGGATCCTCTTTTTATCTTCAGGATTATCTACTTCACTGCTAGTGAATACACTAATGCAACCATGGTGGCATCCTCCCAGTGGGCACAGTAATAGCAAAATGCATTAATAGCAAATCATTCACATCAAATGATAACTTTTCCTTAGCTCCAAGTGAGACCTATCTTCTTCAGTATAACAGCTCAGGCCAGTGCCCTTGTACTTACAGAGACAGCATGTTTACCGACAGGTATCAGAAAACTAGTGTTTGAGTGAAAATCATTTTGACCTCTTTTGTTTAATTTGACTGCTTGAGATACAGGTACGCAAGAGAAATGGGAGATCCTCTTAAGATGCTACTCACTGTAATAGCTTACAAAACACAACAGCAGTGTTTTAGTTATGATGGTTGAGCTCATAACGTAAAAGAGGAGGCTTGAAGTTTAAAAGCATGTCCCTCTTTCCCAGATGCTCCAAGTGATCTAACAGAAGACACTGCTTTTCTGTATGACCTTTGTCTCACTTATCTTTGTAATGTGACCACAGCTTTCTTTCCTAGCAAATGCTAAAAATATTGGAAAACTTGTTAAACTCAAACGTTAATTTATCATGGAATCAAACATTCCCGGAAATTAGAAGAGGAGAAATTAGCAATTAAGTCAGTAAGTGATTGAGAGGAGAAGCCAGAGAGAGATACATTGCAGGAACAATTCAGTGTCTGGGAAATGAACTAACATAACCCTTTCACATAGCAAATACAGTCATTGCCAGTTACAGAGGAACATATAACTGCGGAAGCAGTATGCATGGGTGCCTACACATTATGAAAAGTTACTTAAAGCTTCGCTAGTTTAGCACTAAAAAAGCCTACGGAAGTTAACTCATATTTTTGGGTGTCAAATACTTCAGATTTTTTAAGGCGCATGATTGACAGTTGTTATCTTTGGAACAAAGAAATAGTGAACTGAGAGGCACAACATTACTTTGTGGCCCTCCTTCTGAAAAGCAAGATGAAGGCACTGTTCCAGGCTGTAAAAGACCATGGCTCAGACCTAAGGTCAACACCCATGTCACATGCTGTAGATTATTGTGCAAAGAGTTATTCCATCTCTGTGACTTAATACTGGAAGAAATCTGCACTGGGGGAAAAAAAAAAAAAAAAATGAAATGAAGCAGAATTGTGTCAGAAAGAGACATTGAAGAGAATGAACTTAAAAATACCTGGCAACACTAACACATGCTACCAAAGCAGTGGCTCAACTCTTGCTCTGAAATGGGTGAAATCTGGTTTTGAACCGACTTCCCTCATTCCAGGTGGACATCATAATATTAGAGGGTTCTTGACGGAACAGATAGCACAACTTCTTACTCTGGCATACCTGTTAAGGAAACATAAAATAAACATAAACACAGGACTGTTTCAGGAAAACAGTAACCACAAAATAATTTTGTCTTGTATCACACAGGTGGACTGAGACAAGTAGCACCCAAAGCCCTTGCTACTTCTGACAACAGAGAATATGAGAAATGGTTTTCAATGGATGAAAGAGCTGTGCAAACAGGAACATGCAATGCAACAGAAATGGGACCATGAATAGCAGGAAATATTTTGATAGCTTTTTCCTACAAATTTTGCTTCTTGTAAAAAAGATGCGGAAAAGTAAAACTTAAATGGGTATATTAAATGCATACTTGGTGGGTATTCTTGTTTCAGAGCCTCACTGAATCAAGAGCAAGAATGCCATCCTATGTTTTGATATATTCTAAAATAACATTGGAAATAGCTCTGTACTATTGAGTTAATTAACATGTAGTCTAGAAACAATATAAGGACTTTAGCATTTTTTTTCAGTCCCACTTTCCAAGCTCACTTAGAAGTTACACAGTTTTAAAAAATAGTATTAATAGCGTATTAGATGAGCCAGGAAAAAAAGAAATAATCTAGTATCCAGGTCAAAAATTTCTAGGCTGCTCCATTGTTGCTATGTCTAACATTGATTCAGTTTTGGTTGAGTCTAGTTCAGGCTCATTTCAGACATGTGACATGTGAATGTCTACATTTGCTTCTACTGCATTTACTCCCCTAATATCTAGTTTTTAATTTTGATATTTAACAGGATTGTTTTCAAAGACTCGAAGTGTAGGAAGCCGAAGTTTCTAACTTCAGAACAGGCAAAACAGCAACCCTGTACATAGAGGTCACGGCTCCTGATCTCTAGAAAAGCAGTCATAAATTAATCTATATCCAGAAACCTTTTTTTAACCTCCTCCCCCCCCACACCCCTTTTTAACCAAGGCTACTAAAAAGAGTCTAAATTCATGTAAGCACAAGTGAAATATTCCTTTTAATAGAGTGTCAGGTGGAAGATAGTACTCACCTGTAAAGGTAGGCAAGAAAGTTCTGAAGCGGGTAATTTTCCAGGAAAACAATTAACCATCCCTTGATCCAGTCCCCAGTCTTGTTCACCATACTTTTGAGAATGGTGGTCTAACTTCAGGGAGATTGCCATTTTCAACAACAGATGCACATGTAAATATTAATTACATTTATTGTGAAAACACTAAAGACACAATGTAGCTTTAACCTGCTCCCACTGAGCAACTACTAACTTAACCTGATCTTAACACAGTTTATTGTGGAAATGCTGCAGACACAAATGCAGATTTAAACACGGCTCCACCATCAGAGAACGTGACACTTCAAGGAAGGTCAAAAGTGGCTCTTAAAGCTAAAAAGAGGCAGATGCCATTTCCCAGAAATGAAGGAAGGTAAGCTCCACTGGAGCAGCTTTCATACTGGGCTTTTCTTCGGATTGGTGGTAAATGAAAAACCCAGAGCCCAGTGATTTTTCTTTTTACCTAGTTGCTCCAGTCCAGGAATCTTTGGCACAGGAATTTTCCTTTGCCTTGTGACCACAAGATTATTCAGCCATTTGTTCTTAACAAAACCTCTGTTTTCTACTGTGCGGCATTTAATAGCATATCGTGTAAAGGATACTCTGAGTATCAAATTCTGTGTTGATAGGAGACTAAGAGCATCAGGTTATTGCACTAGTTCTTTTTTACTCTACTTTTATCTGACTAACAAACAAGGGTGTTGTTAGAGAACTGGCTTTCCTCATTATTCCCTAAACCGGCCTTAATTTATTGCATTTACACTGATCGGCTGATAAATATATCTACACGCAAGAAGAAAGAATTCCACTGTTAATTTAGAAAGACAAAAAAACCGCTGCCAAACTGAAAGTTATTTTAAGCATGCAGATATTCTATTTCTAGTTCACTCTTGCATGCTGACTAGATTTAAACCGGAGTTGCACTGCTTCTTTTCACGGATGAATAAAAATAAGGCCCATTTTAAAAACCTGCACCACAAAGCACAGTAGTAACACATGGCTTATTCTGTCAGTCACAACAGTATATTCTACTTCCTCATTGCTTTGTATCAGTTGTGAAGCTGTAATCACAAAACAGGAATGTTCATATATCAAAACCTTGTGCATTAATCAGAATAAAATTATATGTGGGTTTTAGACATCAATTAAAACCCTGACAAAAAAAGCATTACAAAAGACTGTAGAAAACTAGAGCTCTTCTAGACTTTTAAACAGGAAAAAAGCCTATCTAAAACCGGCAAAAAACCATCATGAAAATCGAGACAGGTTTTTTTGGGTATAATTCTTTGCATGCCATTCCTCCTTACAGTGCTACATAATCACTTTGCTTTTTCCTCTCATTTCAAAACCAACAAACATCTGCCTACACATCAATTCAGAAAATATTAATTAAAAACTGGAAAGAATTGGAGCCTAGCACAGAGATTTAAAATGTTGTCTCTGATAATATATTTGATATCAAGTCCTAGCATGAAACTCTTATATTTAATTCAAGTAGTTCCTTGTTAGGAAACAGCACACATATGCTGTCAAATTATTTTCATTACAAAAGATACACAGATAAAACAGTTTAACTGAAAAGCTCTGAAGACTTCAAGGCATCAGGAGAGAAGGCACTTTTCTGGTCGCATAATTCTAACACATTGAGTTTTAGCACAACTTTGGTATTTCAATGTCACTTTCAGTTTCTATGCAAGTGATATCCACTGACTGCCCAGTCCTGAATGTCTCCACTTGCAAATAATGCAAAGAAAATTGCTCCAAATAGATTAATAGAAGCAGCAATATAGAAAACAGTCTGCCATTCTCCCACTGTATTCTGTCAAAAGGGGAAAAGAAAAAAAAAAAAAAATCAGTCAATTTGCAGCTCCACACTCAAGAAAAAGTAATTTCTTAACTGACACTGTGTGCTTTGCCTATTTAAATATAACTGATTTCATAGCAACATAAAATAAAATATAACATGATTAAATATAACATGATTTAAAATATAACATGATTTAAATATAACATGATTTCATAGCAACATAAATGCATTGTAAACATAAAAGATCAAATCAGCAGCACAGTTAATTTAAGTTTAATAATACAGCTTACATAGACTGTCCTATAAGAATTGCATTAGACAATCTGGATCATTATTTTATCTCAGATACAGAATGTTCATATCAAAAATCACATTTGCACAAAGACTACACAAACTCAGGGAATGTTACTGTAAGGGGAAACACTACCTTGCTTTCAAAACAGGTAATCCAAGAGCTGAAGTGCTCTGCACTATGCAGTAAGCTATTCCTAATGACTACCATGTGGATATTCCAGAGCAACAAGGTTTTTAGCCCAAACAAGGTAACTATATTTTCTCAGATTTCAAGAGGAATCCTTTAAAATCTGGTATTCTAGAAAGGCCTTAAGACACAGGTAGCAAATAAAGAGGTAATATATGTAGATGTCTTAAGTTGTTGGGCTTTTTTGGTTTGGGGGAGGAAGAGGGAAGATGGTGAGGTTGAGGGGTTAATTTCATGACTACTGTAACAAATCTGTAATTACTCTAACTACAAAAACCTAGAGTAATTCCAGAACACTGCATTAGTATAGGATAAAACCACAAATCAACCAACCAAAAAAAACCACACAAAACCAACCAACCAAACAAAAATACCACTTGTTAGTAGGTCTGAAAGAAATAATTTGTTTGGCTATTCATGTATCAATGACTTTCTCCACATTATTTTTAAGGAAATCACTGGAGTGATCACCAACTCCAAAGATTCAACTGTATCAATAAACTTACTTCTCCCATCTTTCTTCCTTGAAAGATTTGAGAAAGTTGGGTCTGTTCAGCCTGGAGAAGAGAAAGCTGTGTGGAGACCTCATAGGAGCCTTCCAGTATCTGAAGGGGGCCTATAGGGATGCTGGGGAGGAACTCTTCATTAGGGACTGTAGTGATAGGACAA